>JAUMHL010000002.1:23249577-23267325 GCA_032362345.1 Sandelia bainsii | reverse complement strand
CAACAGTGGCTGATGCATAGCGCTCTCCTTGACGTCTCCAACATCATTTCTGCTCAACGTGAATCGACTTTCATCAGGGAACAGCACTGAGGCCCACTGGTCCCTCGTCCAGCGTAAATGCTCCCTGGCCCATGGAAGACGATGACGCCTGTGCCTGGTGGTGTGGTCAGGTACGACAAATCTTCATTTAAATAAAACCACCTCCACCTTGTTTTCACCGTTTATCCTTCGCACGATTTCTTACATCAACAAACAAAAGGCACAATTTTCAAGTCTGCACATGAAATTCAGTACTTCCTGTTTGGAATCTTGGTAAATCAGGGTCAAAGTAGGTTATCTGAACATGTTTGCTGCAGTGGAGCACATTTTCACAAACTCATCAATCATTATTTAGTGCCTAAACATTTTGTCTGAAAATTATTAATCCAACATTTTAGACCGTAACACTAAACTAATGGCTGAGTTCTCGGTCTGCCTACAATGACGGACTGAGATCTGGGAACAAGGTACAAGATGGAGTCCTACAGAGTCCAGCAAGAGCTGAAAGGGGCCAAGCAGTGGTACGGGGAACGTGTGGAGTCACATTTCCACCTTCGTGACTCCCTCCGACTGTGGCACGGACTAAATACAATCACGGACTATACGCTCCTATTCACCCCTCCAAATCAACAGTGTTCCTGTCGAGAGGGTTGACAACATCAGTACCTTGGGCTTCTGCTCACTGATGACCTCACTTTGCCCTCGCATGTCAACACTCTGGTCACCAGGGCGAGGAAGCGGCTGTACCACCTGAGGCAGCTGAGGAGATTTAGGGTCACTCCAGCGATCCTAAAAACCTTCTACTCAGCTGCTGTGGAGAGCACCTTGACCATGAACATTACGGTATGGTTTGGGAACTGTTCTCTAAAAGACCGTAAAGCCCTGCAGAGGATGATCAGGGCGGCCGAGCACTGTGTCAGATCTCCTCTGCCCTCCCTGCTAGACACCTACAAAAAACGATGCAGGTTCAAAGCAACAAAAATAACAAAGGACTGTTTACACCCGGCAAACTGTCTGTTCCGCCTGCTGATCTAAGGCAGACGTCCTGAGACGGACGACTCAGGAAGAGTTTGTTCCCCCAGGCCAAAGGCTCCACAATTCAAGCTAGATCTGGTTTGTTCTTCTGTACACTTGTGTTTATTGCACTGAAATGTAATTCACATGTACTGCACATGTTCACTTTACTGCACACAATATTTTAGTCTGTACATCATCTCGCCATTGCACTATATTTATATTTTTACATTGTGTATTTATATATTGTATTTTAACTTTATTTTCTTCTATTCTTGCACAGTCTATAGAGTGACTCAGAGACTGCTGGTTGTACTTGTCTAACTGTGTATGTGACGAATCAACCTCTTGAATCTTTAATCTTGAGTATTTGTTTCAGAAACAAGAAGAGAGACTGGAGACCACAAGATAGGTTTAAAAGGTTTCGTTGAGCTCAATGCTGGATGGATTGAAATATGCAAAGGGGCTGCGTCAGCAGGAACAGATGAGCAGGGAGCAGTAGAGGATGTGGAGTCTCAGAGCTCCCGGCCAGTAGGGGGCGCTGGCTTATACTAAATAAAAGAAACGGACAGAAGTGAGTCGGCAGAAATACTAGAGACAATGGTTCACTGAAGGTATTGAGGCTTTTACTGTGGAGTTTTGTAAGGTTCAGAAATGAGATGAGGTGTCGCTTGAGGGAGAGCGGTGGGTTTGCAATGGGGTTGGTAGAAGCAGAGCAGGAGACGAGATGGTGGACACCAGAGTCCAAAATCCAGAAATTCAAAACCACAGCCCACAGATCTAAAAACATGGAGTTCAGAATCAGAGGTAATTCGGAGCAGCCAGACTTCAGGGACCAGGTCAGAAACCAGAATCAGATGTCAGACAGAAACCAAGTTCACAGGGCAAAAAGGAACAGAACCAGAAAACATTCCAGGGCCCAAATGTAGCCAGAGAAATCAGAGCAGAGTTACAGAGCCGACAGACAGAGAATCAGGTAAGGTATGTAGGCAGGTCCACGACACCAGACGATGGTTCAGAGAGCAGCAGGCTTGAGAGTCCTCCAGGAGTAACAGGAGAGACAATCAGGCGAAGGCACAATGGGCCCGTTCACATGACCACAAAAATCCAATAACTGGGAGTAATCAGATTACTTTAGAAATGTGATAATTGAAAAACCCTGGTTTACATGTTTCAGTCCATCATCAGATTTCTTTCAGAGTACGTGCGCACGTTCGTAGCGACGTAAGACTCAAACTTCCTGTTATTTTCAAAACATCCGGTCTTGTCTTGTAGAACATGGCAACGTCTACGGTCTAATGTGGGGTTAACAGGCTGTAAAATAATCTACATACTGCTGCTGTGCTTCATTTATTCTCCATGAGGAGAAAACAACGGTTGACTTTCATACAGCAAACATCTGCCCTGTTTGTTGTCTTTTGTCTTCTGCAAACAATGTGACTACGTCACTTCGGTTTTCTACGATTTTTTTCTTTTTACACATGTGCAGATGTAAAAAAATGAAATAAATCAGATTAACGTGTAAACATGCACAAAGACATTGGAGTATGGGGGAGAAATCCAGGTGTCTTTATCTGATTTCTCATAAAGCCTATCGGATTATGCCGTTTACATGATCACTTAATAATGTGATAACTCCAGAAATTACATAATGATTGGATTTTTAGTGCATGTAAACAGACCCGGTGTCTGAGGAGCTGCTTGCATAGGGACATAAAACACGTGAAATCAATCAGGTCAATGAGTTTCAAGTTACCTGGAGGAGGCTCAAACAGGAAGTCAGCTCATGATTTTCAAAATAAAACAGGAAGTTCAAACCTGGTTGATGACACCAGGCGCCATTTTGGTGCCATTGTAAGAGCGGATAATTTCAACACTCACACAACGGCTGGAGGACTTGTTGTGTTGTCTTTACATGAATAGCCCAAGGACCTCGGATGAAAAACTGAGCAAAGCTTTAAGCACAGCTGCCTTTTGTTGTAATTATTTCTGTAAGGGTGAATAAAAGAAATAATCAGTAATCTCATATTCACTGTTGTGGATATGAAACAGTCAGGAAGAAAATGACAGATCTGTCTTTGTTTTATTTTTTATTAAGCTCTGTCTCCTGAATCTTGCAGGTCCCTGTTTGCAGGTCATGTCTCTCTACCTTTGAACCTGACCTTGATTGGTTTAAAACTATCACCTGTTAGCTTTGATACGCTAGCAGCTGTTACACAATAGTTTATGTTACACGGTGCTTTCACTTCACTCTTCATATTATTTGATAAACACCAAGTCTTTAATTAACATTTCTGAGCTTAAATAAAAACGGAGAACACATCTAATGCTACATGCTAACACATTCTGTAAACGGATTTGTTCCTCACATAGGTCATGTATGCTGTGTATTTAACACACTTTTATTATATAAACTTTTTTTCCCCCTTTTTTTGACGAACTCCAGCTTTAAATTCAGTTTAAAAGTGAATATAACTATTACTAACAAGGTGTTAACACGAGCTGTGTAGCTACACATGAGCTAAACCAGCAGCTCGTGTTTGAAGTTTTTCGGGGCTGAACTCAATTCTCATCACAGTTTTCTCTTTCGTGCAAACTGTGTCATGGTGAACAACAGCTAGCGAGGCCATAAAAGGCTTCAGTGTTTACGACCCGACACCATCATCAAACTTTCCATAAAGTGGAGTTTTATGGCCATTAGTTAGTTAATGGTTTACCTGTGAACAGGTGACAGAGGGAAACAGAAATAAGATGGACGCCCAGTTCACACACACACAAAATCCTCCTTATCTCTGCTCTTAGTCCTCACTCTGCCCTCCTTTTTTAGTATTTTTCTTGTATCTTTCTTTAACCTAATTTCCTTACTTCAACTTCAGGTAAAATAATCAGTAGCAGAAAGTAACAAAGTACATTGACTGAAAAACTGTAATAAAGGCCAAGTCAGGTTCTTATTTGTCATTTGTACAGATACACATATGGGAGTTCCTTCTGTCTACATCACACCAAGATACAACTGTCTGAAGTTGGTCAGAAAGTGTGAGACGACAAAACCTGCAAAACAAAGCAACGTCTGGTCTTAAAGTGTTTTAAGAAGAAGAAAAAATAAAGTCTGTGGCAGATAAAGAGCGAAAAATAAATCTGGTCATTTAAATGTGTAATCCAGGAAAAATATGTAAATCCTGAGACATAAGCTGTGTTTCCACAGGAAAGTTCCTTATACTTTCCTTTCCCAGGAACCAAAGTCCAGAAAACTTCCCTGAGGTAAAAGTCCCTTCAAGGGAATAGTTATTTACATTTCTACTGCGGGGCCAAAGCCCCACAAAGAGGAAAGTGTCCATTTTATGCCTAGTTTAGGGTTTTTATGTTACTGATACCAGATTAAATGATATTCAAGTTTAAAACGTGTGAATACATGTTACACAGCCTCGTTATAAAAGCAGGATCATTAGGGCTCCTGTGTCTTTAAGGCGTCTCTTCCCTCCTGTGGGCCCAACTGTGACGAGCAACCGAGCTAAAGATCCTGGTCGTGAAAACAGTCCACGAGCACACAAAAACCTTGTTCCAAGTCTGTTTCTGGACAGTAAGTGTATCCGCTGTTGTTTTATGGTTTTGTCTTTGGGAAAAGTAAACAAAGTGAATTTTCCCTCACAGCTGAAAAAAATAATAATTTTCTTTGTGACAAACTCTCAAACTAGAGCTGGAAGGATGGAGCGAATTGTCCCGACTGAAACCTGGTGTTTCACCACCAGCCAGCGCATGTTCACCTCAAGCTTTGGGCCTCTGACGTACATGTAACACAACACACACCAAACTTCACAAAAATATATGTGTAACATCAGAACACACAAAGTGCAAATCAATTATCCCACTGATGAATCAAAAACTCTCTAAATTTAAAGTTCTCACTAAAGCCCCCAGGAAACGTAAAGTCTTTGTAACACCTTTAATTATTTATAACATCTGTAGAACTGTAGAATATAAAACGATTTGGTTTATGAGCTATGTGCAAGAAATAAACTTCACACTAATCTGAAACAAATCTGAATTTACTAATCTAATATAAGACAAAAAAATCATCCTGAATTTAAGGTAAAATTAGTAAAAATGTTTTTGTTCATTCATTCATCATCAACAGGCTGTAAAATACATTAATACATTTTATTTATTATATAGATGAATAAACATTTATAGAAAATATTACAGACACTGTAAGAAAAAAACACAACAATTAACTGGATTTTATGTATGTAAATGTAAAATACAGCAAAAAAAGTTATTTTTCTTACTAAAATCTGTTTTAAAAAAACCCATAATATGTGTTTTAGTTGATTAAAAGGACTGGACAGACATGAGTAGTGGAAGCAGAAGCTGCTCACATCACCATAACATCAATATAATGTCGATCAAACACTTGAAAACACAAATACTTGTGTGTGTAATGAGAATTATTGTGGCTTTTATATGATTTTACTGCAGCAGACTAAACTAAATACTCATCAGTGTAAAACAATAAATCTCCCATAAATCCATAAAGACGCAGATAATTCCACCTCAGGAGGGCGGCACAGGGGGGAGGTTTAAATCCCTGCAGAACTGTGCTCATGAGCAAGGCAACAACTTTTCACCGGTTCTGTGTCTTTTGCTCTGTGCACCAATGATTTGTTTCTTTTATGTCCAGTGTCTCTGACTTTTTTCCTCTCAGATTTCAAGAGGTTTGTTTCTCTCACACACGTTATCGTTTTTAACAACAGATTCAGTCGCAGATAAAACCAAGACTCATTTAGAGCTAGTAGTCCTTTAAAAATCAGTCTCACAGGACACGTGGACAGTGACTGTTCTAGATATGTGGGGATGGGGGGGTGATCAAGACTGTGCTGATGTGTGTGTGTGTGTATGTGTGTGTGTGTGTGTGGGGGGGGGGGTCCCAATCTTCTCCCACACACTTTTTAATCCAAATACTCACTGACTGAAACACATCAGCGTCAGTACCACAACCCAACTATACCAGAGAAACGAAAACTGATTTTATGATGTGAAAATACTTGAGATGATTTGTGTTGTCTGTTACTTGTACTTGAAGCTTACTACTGTACTAAATACTTGTTCATAATATAATATAAATATATATATTATTATTATTATTATATATCAAATAATTTCCCTCTGGGATTAATAAAGTTTTTTGAATCTTGAAGAAAGTTCCCCTGCTGTAATTTTCTCCTTTCTGTTTTTCTGGTTTGGATAAAGTTCAGTTCAGGGACTGATCAGAAGTTACAGCAGAATTACAAAGCAACATGTCAAGAACAACACGTTTCCATGTGACTCACATTCTACAGAAACTCATCACAAACATCTATTATTGAAAACTTATTCCATCAGATTATTTACAGATTAAACGTCCCTGCAGACTCCGACACAACTGATCCATAGTTTCCCCGACGTCTCTGACACAAATACAGAGTTCAGACTTTGTTGTATGATGCTCTGACATGTTTGACTATCACCAAAATGATTATGTACAGTTGAAACATGCAGCACAGCAGCAGCAGCATAGAGGACCTGGTGTGTGGGTGGACTGGTTGAGTGGATTTTGTCTCACTCATCTTTGCAGAATTGTTTTAACTCAGACATATTGGAGGGTTTGTGAGCAGGTCACGTCACAGCATCTCAGTCAGACTTAAGTCCGGACTTTAACCAGACCACTCAGCCTTTCAGAGGTGAACTTGCTGCTGTGTTTCTCTTCTGTTCTTGAATTTCTTTACATCACAGCATGATGTGTTGCTGTTACAGATCTTTTAGCTTCACTTTGTCAGACAGATTCTATTTAAGTGGTTTCTGGATTCAGGTCTGGCAGTGATCAGGTCTGAGTGTGACACGTGAAATTAAACTTAGTTTAATCACAGTTCATTCATGATTTAACAAGAGGTGGTCACACAGGACCAGGCAGGTTAGGACAGTTCTTTTCCTTTAACAAAGGATATCATCGTTTAAAAACTGCATTTTTTATCTACTCTTTTTCTTTGTGTGGTATCAACATCTGTTGATGATCTGAATCATTTAAGTGATAAATATGGAAAAAAGTAAAAAATCAGGAATGTGTGAAAATATTTGTTCACAGTGCTGTATTTCTACTGTAAAAAGCATAATGTCAGATTAATCTAGTAGGAGATAAACAGAAATACTTTGGCATACTTTATGTAAATACATACTTAATATTTCTCCTCAAATGGTTTAAAAGTGCTGAATTACAGCAGAATAATTAAATGACAAGAAACATAAATGAATATATATAGGACTATAAAGCATAGTACTATATTTTTTTCAATTAAAGGCACAGTTAGATTATTATTTGTATTATATTTAATTATGTGTAATTTGTAAGATTTAAAGTTGGGATGATTTTTTAAAATAACATATAAATTCAATATCCCATTTTTATCTATAACTCTGATCAATAAAGAACATAAAACATTAAACTATAATTTACAGAAGATGTTAAAACAAACGTTTAAATCAATTAAACTCTTCATCCACAGATACAATAAAATCAATCATCTATTATTGATTATCACAGTTTGATGAAGCAAACTCTAAATACAAACCATTTCTTCAGCGTTTTAATGATGATGATGATGAAATGTGAGCGAGGAGAGAAGAGCTGACGGATGAACAAATGAATAAAGGAATAAATGAGTGAACGAGTGAGTGAACGAGTGAGTGAACCTGTCGTCTCCTCGTGCAGCTCCGGTTCTCCTCCTTTGAAGTGAGCAGCGGACTGTCATGTAAATGAAGCCGGCAGAGGAGCCTGCAGGCCGGGGGGAGCTGAGGGGGAGCGCGCTGGTGGAGGGCTGAGGTAACCTGCAGGTGACCCGGGGATCGAGAGTTTTATTTGTATTTTTGTTTCTTTCGGCTGGTTTATGATTTGTGACACGATGATGATGGTGATGGTGATGGTGTGAGGAAGAAGAGGAAGAGAGACAGAGGGGGAGGGATGGAGGGAGATAAGAGCCATAAAAGTGTCCCATGTGACTGCAGCAGCGTTTAACGCGCAGCTGATGGAGAAGCCGCAGAGACGGAGAACAGGTGGAGGTGTGGACACACTGACGCTCGCTTTACCTGGAGACCAGGTGAGAGAGGAGCCAGGCTGGATCCGCAGTACGCTGAGGGAGTCCCCTCACCTGGAAAGATGTACGTGAGTTACCTGCAGCTAGACAAGGACCCCGCCATGTACCCGCACCAGAACCCGGTGACCCGCCACCCGGGGCTCAGCCTCAGCCCGCAGAACTTCCCCGTCCCTACGCCGCCGCAGTACTCTGACTTCGCGGGCTACCACCACCACCACCACCACGGCCTCAACAACGACCCGCACTCGGCTCAGCAGGCCGGAGCGGGCGCCGGCGGCTGGAGCACGGCCTACCCGCATCCTCCTCCGCCCACACGGGACGACTGGTCGTCGCACCACTACGGTCACCCCGCCGCCGCCGCAGCAGCGGCAGCCGCCGCCGCCGCAGTCGGGGCGGCTCCCGCGACCCCCACCATGGCCGGAGTGGTGGGTCCCACGCTGGGATTCAGCCCCCCGGACTTCTCCGGGCAGCCGCCGGCGCTGCTGCCCGCATCTCTAAACTCGTCGGCGGGGCAGATGTCTCCCGGATCCCCGCAGAGGCGGAACCCGTACGACTGGATCCGACGCTCCTCCGAACGGCCCCCGAACCCAAGTAAGCGCCGGGACGATGTTTTTTATTAATCAGATTTTTTATTTCATGTCACGTAGGAAAATGAATGATACGTTTTTTTTATTTGATGCAGGAAATATAAGGAAGAACAAATCAATATTCAAATAATATTTTTATATGATGATGAATTAGTTTCGTATTGAAGCATCAGTGTAATATTATAGTATTTTACATTATGATATTTGTTTTAGTATTGACGTGTCTGACATTAAAGTAACATTAAAATAACCTCATCTATCTATAAGTTTGGCTTCATGTGCAGGTTTCCTCTTTATTTCCAGCAGCTGCTCTGGACTGTTTCACATTTTAATATGAGGCAGATATCAGAGGCAGTGATACTCAAATGTGCACATTTGTACTCGGGCTGCAGATATGAAGCAGCAGCGTGACACGAACCTCACTTTACATCTGTACATTTAACCTGCGCAGGAGCTCGGAGTGTTTCCAACAGTTTAGGACACAAAAACAGAGAAACGCTGGTGTTCACCGTCACCTGGAAATGTTCTAAATGATGTCAAAGTAAAAATAAAACCAGCCGAGATATTTATTTCTACATCAAACATGCGTCAAGATCATAATAATTATTATGAAAGTGGTCTTTATTATTATTATTATGATGATGATAAACTAAAGACTGGTCCAGACCTGCAGGTTTAGAAATTCAAAAATAGAAAATGTATAAAATAGAGTTTAGTTCTTTATCATGGGATAATGCTTCACTTTTTAAACAGGCTTAAATCTATTTTTCTGCGCTCTTTTTATTATTATTTTTTCTCTTCTTACGTTTTTATCCGTTAAATTATTTCTTATTCTCTCCTTGATTTTCACATTTACTCATTTCCTTTTTAAGGTCATTTTAATGAATATTTATGACATTTTCACGATACTTCTGCAGGTTTTAAACGTTTTAAACGTTTTTCAGGCAGATTCGTGATTTTTATTTGAACGGTTTTGAATCTAAAATGGATGAAATAAGATGTGAGACGAGCAGAGCTGAATCATTCGCACCGTGTCTCGTCCTGTCTCCGGATCAAACGTTTGAAGCCGTTGTGATGTTAATGCCCCCCCGACGCCTGCTCCACCCCCGGACATGTCCCCCGTCCTCGGCCTTTGTCTCCCGCTTCTCTCTGGGCGGAGAAAACAAGAGTTTACAAGATAGTTCCCACTTTGAAGTGTGAAGTGTGACAGCAGTGATGGAAAGTAACCAAGTACTTTTCCTCAAGTACTCGTCATTTTCTGCTCTTTTACACTTTGCAGTTACAGGATGAGACGGTAACAAATTCAAAGTTATGTCCAGATTTTATTTTCACTTCAGAACTTTTAAATGTGACAAAGAGATTTAACTTCAATCAATAAATTCACTCAACTCATTACATTTTTAAAGGTATTTACAAAACAAACAAGAAAACTTCCCAGCATGCATTGTTAAAACGTTCAAACTCTTCTTTCTTTTCTATGAACCTGTTCAAGACGTAGTTTAGTTTCTTTTCAGAGCAGAACCAGTGTTAAAGTTACTGATCAACAACATCAACGCTTGAGTCAACTTCATTCTGCAACTTGTTAGAATTTAGGAGCGTAAGATTCAGATTAATGACACGAAATACAGTTTGATCATAAAACTTTTGATCTCAGAGAGAAAATCACAGGACAAACAACAGAATACAAAGTTATTCAAGTCATAATTACTGGACTCAAAACACACGCTACATGAAAACACAAAACAACACATTTATAAAATATGAGATTAATGTCTGAGTCGTCTGAGTATTCTGTCTTTATTCTCTGATTTTTAATAATGTGTTTTGTAATGTAGTTCAAATGAGTTCCAGGTTAAAGCAGTGAACACATCAGTAATGATCAGTGGTGTATTTATAATTCAGACATTTAAAGTAATTTTAAGGAATTCAACATTACGCTGCCCTGATAAAAATACATGAGAAAATATATTTTTACAAAGGTAAAACCAAATAATTAATTAATGGACATTTCTAATCAGTTAGAATTAAAAGTGTGACTCAGTTAGCGTAGAAGGAAGAGAGTTGCTGCAGTAATGAAGTCTGTGTCTCATTTCTCTGCTTATGATGTCAAGTTCCATCCAATAATGAACATCAGATTAATTCAACTTTATTTATAAAGCGCCAAATCACAACATAAGTCATCTCAAGGCACTTTACAGTGTTTAAGGTTTAAGACCTTACACAATATAAGTATACGGAGTATTGTGGAACATTTTATAAAAGATTGTACATCATCAGTACTTTTACTTTTGTACTGTTTGCTGTTCATACTTTCCTTTTATTTAAGGAACATTTTGAATGCAGGACATTTACTCTGAACTGTTGTATTTCTACTTTAAAAGAACTGTGTACTAGGGCCGACACCCCCAGCAGTGTGATTATTTTTTGGGGGGTTTCTGAAATACGTGAACAAAGTTAAAACATTTTAAGAGCCTTTTAATAGCACACACAACATTCATAAAGGCTAACGTTAGCTCGTTTAAATATCCCGTTTACACTTTATCTCATGCAGCTGCACAGTGCAGTAGAAATACTGATCCAGGAATCAGAGGAGTGAAGTGGTATTGGTCCAGAACATCTTGATGCCTATTGTGACAGCCCTAGTTTGATTGTTTTGAGTCTTTATAGTCGTTGTGTGTTTGTAGTCGCTCTGACTGTCAAACAAAAAGATGTTAAACGTCCCTACACACAGAAGCTCTGTTCCTGAAGCTGCTCAGTAATTATCCACGTTTACATCAGGTGGGATGAATCTTAGTGTGGATTTAAAGTCCACACCTGGTCATGTGAGGGTTAAAACTCGGTGTATGATGTGTCTCTGTCTCTTAATGGTCCCATGAAAACTCTGCTTCCACTGACATGTCAGAGTTTTCAGGAAAATCTCCCCGATGTCATTCTGACAGGAAACATATGCTAATAAGAGTAACGACCTCCTGACATGAAAAGATGGTAACATTAAACACAGCTGAGCAGTAAAAAACATTCATGATGCAAAACTACATTTATTTTTCCAATTCCCCTGCAGGACCAAAGTTAAAAAGTCATGTAGGTGGTACCTATTGTTTGGTGGTTTTGAAACCCTGAGGAGGAGTTTACAACTTCAATTACACACAAACTGACACACAGTGGGCTTTTAAAGGTGGATTACTGTGTGTTTCAAAGTGTAAACTGTTCATTTAGACAGTTTTAGGCCTAAATCATGCACTTAAAGCCAATTTGTACGTAGCCTGTGTCTGTCCACAGTTCTAAAAACACAGGAGTAAAAGTCACTGAATTAGTCATTGCTGCATGTTGTAGTTAAACGCTGTGAGTCTCTCCGGGCATAAAGTGAAGAGCTTTTTGATTTACGCTCCTTCATTAGCGTCTCTCTGAGCTCTTTATCTGTCGACAGAGAATCAAACTGCTGGTTTTCACTTTCTGACAAATGAAGCAGACAGATGTTTCCCTAACTAAAATGTTTGAGCTTTAATTCGCCCCAGTGACTAATTATAGAAGACAGACGGTGTGTGTGTGTGTAGCTGTTGTGTGTTTAGTGTTAACACTGAATCAGAGCGTGTTAAAGAGAGCTGAAGGCCTTTTAATTAACCTTAACACAACTGTCTGTGTGTTTAAAATGTGCTACACAGATCGATTGATGTTGGTGAATATTTATGTTCACACACAGATTTTCCTTCTTTTTTTTTTACCTTTTCAGGTTTATTTTTGATATTTTTTCTTCCCATTTTTGTCCCATGTTACAGGACGAGATCTCAAACCTGTCTCTCAGAACCGATGTTAATTTACTTTTTATTGACTTTGTGGGAACTTTTCAGGCCCTTTTCAACTGTTTAACAGTTTGTTGGTCATTTGTACAGTTCATTTAGCTGGACCCTTTGACGGTGGTGAGTTTTAACAGTAACACAGAGTCAATAAATGACTGGAAGCAGATAGGGCTCAGTTTATGCAAATCAAAGAGAGGCAGGCTGCCTGTGGTGAGAACACACAGCTCCATCGGTCTGATCAGTCACAGAAGTTCTGTCAGCAGTTTATAACACATATAAAATACTCCATACACTTCATTCACATTTTTACATACTAAGAGTCGGTGTGATTTGGTGCATGGTGACAGAATCATTAAACATGGATTTGTCAGGATGTTAAGATGTAAAATTAACTGTTTAAATCATGAATCAAAATAATCCACCTGTTAATAATTTCAGTTACTTAAAAGTTGTGTTTGACAACAGGAATTTCAACTTCACCTGATGTAGGAATCACTACAAATGCCACCAGAGACTGAATGGGCTAATTGACCAGCTACCTGCTGGACTGTATAATGCAAATGTGCTGAATATTAAGCTTAAGGAAACATTGTGTGACTGCATATCTAAGGGTCTTATTAGTGTAACTCCTTAACCACAGCCACAGTAGAATTGTCTATCTGGAAAAAAGTCACACCTGTTAATCAACAAAGGTTCTAGCCCTAAAATCATATTAACACACCAATGTCTTCCAAAATTAAGCATGAATAAGTTGATATCAGCCCCAAGTTGTTCATCTCAGCAGTAGATAGACCTTAAAGGTCGTCTAACTGATTTCAGAAGGCTTCCTTTGAACAGCAGTGTGGCTCCAGTGAGCTTCTCCGTAACTTTCCTCTGTGTTCATTTGACATGACAACTTGCTCTTGAGACAACACATCTTAACCCATTTTCACTTAATATCTAGAAAATGTGTAACCTATTAATTATTGCAGCTTTAAGAAACACATGGTTAGGATTAGAGAAAAACACTGGTCAGGGTGAAAAGGAAACTTTGGGAAAAAGTTGTGACTTCCGGCCTGTGTCCAGCCTCCAGTGGTGGTAGCTGATGAACCAAGTTGTCAAACTATTGCTCTAAACCATGTCAGAAATATTAATGCTGGACTCAGACCTGGGGGACTGAGTTGGGGGTCTTGTGAGAGAGACTGGTCATCAGTTCATCATCAAGCTCCTAAAACACTAAATCCTAAATTCCCACTGATGTAATTGAACAGCATCCCCTCATTAGACCCTGGAACAATGGCCACATCACCTCCAGGTCTAATGGCTCTCTGCAGTCTGTACGAATAGGTCCACATTCATCTGTATTTATGTTGATTCTTGTCACACAATGTCCTGACATTAAAATAACGACTTTCTCCACCATCCGTCTCCTCATGTTGTCTTTGAGTATATTTCAAGGTTTAATTTAACAGTTTTTTGTGAACCTGGTTCTGCTTTACAGACGGGAAGACGCGGACTAAAGACAAGTACCGTGTGGTTTACACCGACCACCAGCGTCTGGAGCTGGAGAAGGAGTTTCACTACAGCAAATACATCACCATCAGGAGGAAGGCCGAGCTCGCCACGGCTCTCAGCCTGTCAGAGAGACAGGTACAGCAGCACAAAAATGATCAAATAAAATCTTATTATTAGTCAGGACTGATACAGTTATTTTAATACATGTTAACTAGATGTGATGAGTAGATGTAAATTATTCTAAAACAGAAACAGGGCTCTGGACTGTGATGAGCTTTGTTTAAGCATTCAACAGTCTTTGAGTACAGACAAAGACATTACAGCATTTGATTTAGGTTAGAGAAAGATATATTTACGTTTAGCCAACCCAAAAGATTCTTTCTAAACTTTATCAAAAGAAAAGGCACCAACTCTAAAGTGCTCTTGTTGCCTCAAACACAGACCACAGTCAGGACTGGAACTCTGTTCTCTGACAGTTGTGCCTTTTGTATCCACCCTAAACACCTCAGCTTCGTTCACCCATAAACGCGTTTGTAATGCTGTATGTAAACGCAAAGTCTTTCTAGAAGATGTAAAATTTTACATGTTTTTTTGACTCGTGCAAACACCTGGTTGCTCTAAAATCATGGCGTCAGTCACATGTCTTTGTAAAAACAACTTTCCTTCTGTTCCAGGTGAAGATCTGGTTTCAAAACCGCCGGGCAAAGGAGCGCAAGATCAACAAGAAGAAGCTCCAGCAGCCAGCCTCCTCCACCACCACACCCACGCCTCCAATTGGCAGCAATGGCAATGTAGGGGGAGGAGGTGGTCTCCATGGAAATGGCAGTGTCACCATGGTGACAAGCAGCAGCAGCAGCAGCAACGGGTTGGTGTCCCCTTCATCCCTGCCTTTAAACATCAAAGAGGAGTACTGAGGATGCTCTATTGGACACTGGTGTTGGGGAACTGAACTAAAAATTCTCCCCAGTGAACTGAAAAACTTTTGCATCACATCCTGCCTCTTCAATTAAAGCTAAAGCTTGTTAAAAAAGTGAGCAAATGTCAATGGGCAACATCACCGGCAACAGTGCTTCTCTCCCATCAGACTTTTTTGCAGATAATTGCTAAGTGTGATTCTGCTCGCTGGAATATTGGCAGGTACAGTCAGCCTGCAGAGGGAAGTTCAGCCTCGTTAACAGGAAGACTTCTTCAACTCATTATTGTGGTTCAAGCTCTATAGTGCAAAAGAAAAAAATTATAAAAAGTTGTGTCATCACATCATGTTCAATATTAGCATCAACAATGAGCTGCAGCAAACAGATACGCTAGGGGCGGCGTATCTGTTCCAATAGTTGGTTCCGTTTTGGATCCAGTCCCATGTTGTTAAAACACTCAAAATCATTAGGCTCCAAAGCAAAACGTGTCTCTTATCAAATCTTTCGTTCGTGTTCTCTTTTTAGTGAAAGTTGTTCTGACACTACAGACACTGGCAAAGAAAACTTGTGAGTTAATGTCAACAGCAAACATGGTGACTGACTTAAACATTCACCACAAAATGAATATTTGTCTCTAGCATCCAACACGTTAAAATTAGAACCAATGTTATTGTTGATAACTTGAGAAGAACGAGTGCTCAGTGTCGGGCTGTCACTGGAGTTACAGTTCACTTCTTTAAAACGATGCATTTGAATGAACATAATGTTAGACAGTGTGGAACATGTTTGTGTTTTAAGTCTAAAGCTACTTAAAAAGGGAAATGTTTCAGGGTAAATTCAGATATTAGCTTTATGATGATGCACATTTTTAAAAAGTTCGTTATCTTGTTTTATTTGCAAATGTTTCTTCAACCACAGACGTTTAATGAAAATCATCAAACGTAGCATTACGCTTATGTGTGACCAAAAACAACTAAACCACAAACTATATTTAGACTTGTGAAATGGAAGGAGCAGCTGGTTCCTAAAGTGCTTTTTCTTGTTCCCATTTCAATATTGTTACTGAACATGGAATATCTACCATCTAAATGTTACGGTTATCGTAGTGACTTCCACCCACTGTTAGCAGAACTTTTAGATCAATGATGTTTATTGCTGAAATGCACACTCGGAGCTGTAAAAGTTGGCCAACTGTGCATCACAAACATCGTCCATGAGAACAGTAAACTGGACTTTTACTTGCAGAACCAGAGAATCGGGAACAGCTCGTACCACTTCACAACTCTATAAAAACTACAACAGTTCTCTTTCTGTCTACTGCAAGAATTTATCACAATCTTCCTTGAATGGAAACTGATCAGCTCGTCAATCTGTCATTTAATCTAATCTGTAATCCACCAATATGAGGCCCATTTCACCAAAAAGTTTTAAGTAAAATTCCAGTACCAGCTCCTCAAATGTGAATATTTGCTAGTTCTGGTTTTCTGTGACAATAAACACATTAGATTTGAGCTGTTAGTCAGAAAAGCGAAGCCAGTTGTCTGCAGTTGCCCTTTCAAACATGTAGCACACAACAGCAGGTTGTCTGTGTCCGACACATTCTCACTGACTGGAAATACTGTTTGATTTAGGTCATCACCTGTTGTGTGACAGAAATGTTGTCAACATGTCCACTCGCCCGTGGTGAATTCTCCAGACTATTACACTACCTGCTGTAATCACGCATGGGTTCAGTCGGACATTACAGACTTTGTATTAGGGAGCAGGGTGGGAGAAGTTCTCGTTGAGTTTACGTTCTTACATGATCCTCCAGGTGACATCTTGAGAAGGCTTTTGTTGAGAATGGACACATTTAAGACAGTTCCCTGTGTGACAGTAACTTCTGTCTGGACACAAATGTACCTGGTCAGACAGAGAACTTGTCTCATCTGTCTTATCTGAGGCCGTGTTTCTCCACAATAATGGTTTGTAGCAGAAGCAGGTTAAACCAATCACACCTGAAGTGCCTCACAGACTCAAGCTAGATGGGTTTGTTTTCTTTGTGCAACATATACAGTACAATAAATGTCTTGTAAATGTTTATGATTTCCCTTATCAGACTTTATCATGTGTATATTTAAAATGTAATTTGTATTAAAACCAGAAGGCTTTATTGTAAACATGGCTGCAGATCTTTTTACTCCCCTTTTCTCTCCAGATTACCTGTCAAGTTTTCATCCAAATTCACAAAGTTTAACAGAATTTAACAGAATAACAAAATCTGCAATTGAAAATGTAAATTGCTGAAAGTTTTCATCCGTTCCTGTTGGATGAATGAATGACAGTCACATTCTCATCCCACAGTATAAGATGGTGACATGTTCCACTGTGTCAAATACTGATGCGTTGTCAGTCCTTTGGTTCCTCATACGGATGCTAAATCGAAAAGATAAATCAAGCACTTCCTGGAACTGTTCCTGGACTTGACTTTGTTTCCTGTCTTAAAGTCCTTTATGATGCTGACCCACCCAACCACCCCATCCTCCTGCCTAATGGTCCAAATTATACAGCCCCGGTGATCATTTTTCCTGATCAGCTCAAAGACTTTACACTGGTAATAGTGTATAGTAGGCGTCTTTTAACATTATATTCTATAAGACAATGTGCTTTTCGGACAGGGCAGGAGGAATTTTTGGATTGGAATACTGCAAGGAGACTCTAAGTTGTCCGTAGGTGTGAATGTGAGTGTGCATGGTTGTTTGTCTCTATGTGTCGGCCCTGCGATGGATTGGCGACCTGT
>JAUMHL010000002.1:23197900-23249522 GCA_032362345.1 Sandelia bainsii | reverse complement strand
TCTTTTCTGGTTATGGTTCTTTCTTTTCTTTCTTTCTTTCTTTCTTTCTGTTTGAACGGAGAGCTGCTGTAACATGCAAAAATAATTTCCCTCTGGGATTAATAAAGTGTTTTGAATCTTGAATCTTGAAATGGAGTTTTTAAGTAGTTATTTCATTTATTAAGGGAAAAAACTCCAAACCTGCCTCGTCCTATGTGACAAAGTAATTGCGCCTTAAACCTAATAACTGGTTGTTCCACCCTTATCAGCAACAACTACAATCAAGCTTTTGTGATAACTAATGAGTCTTTTACAGCACTGTGGAGGAACTTTGTGTCACTCTTTACAGAATTGTTTTAATTCAGCCACATTGGAGGGTTTTGGAGCATGAACGGTCTGTTTAAGGTCATGTCAAGCAGATTTAAGTCTGGACTTTGACTAGACCACTCTAAACTTTAATTTTGTTGTTTTTTTAATTTATTCAGAGGTGGACTTGATCATGAACACTGACATTAACAGAGGCAGATGAGTCCTGCAGTTCTTTAGATGTTGTTCTGGGTTCTTTTATGACCTCCTGGATGAGTGATTGTGCTCTTGGAGTAATTTTTGTAGGTAAGTCTCTCCTGAGAAGGTTCACCACTGTTCCAAGTTTTCTCCATTTGTGAATAATGTCTCTCACTGTGGTTCACTGGATCCCAAAGCTTTAGAAATTGATTCCTTGATTCAACAGGTCTGACAGTAATCAGGCCTGGGTGCAGCAAGTGAAATTAACCTCAGCTTTCGAAAAAATGTGGTTAATGACAGTTCATGGCCAGGGCCAGGCAGGCCTTAATAAGTGAAAATATAATAATTTAAAAACTGCATTTTGTATTTACTCAGCTTATCTTTGTGTTATAATAAAATTAGTTTGATGATCTGAATCATCTAAATGTGACATACGTATATGCAAAAAAGAACAACACAGCACTGTCCACATCTTTATTCCTGTGAAGTAAATGGGCACAAAGTGACCGTGTCCACGTCGTGTGTAGCAACGGCTGTGCTCGTCTCTCATTTTTGGGTAAACAGAGGGTAATGAGAGTGGAGCTGCTCCATCTCTGCCTCTTCACCACCATAAAGTTTATTGTGGGGTGGATGCAGTAAAAAAGGCTTCACCACAGAGACACAGATATGTTTGTTGAGGAGGCGTGATGATCTGAGATAGCAGCGATGGATGACGGCCAGAGGACTCGGATGGAGTTTGGACATGTGGAGATACAGACAACAGGCTATAGGTGCCACAGACAATTGATCTCAACACTAGAATCACTTCATATTCACTGTCTCAGTGTTACAAGATAAAACAAAATGTACATAATATTTACAACAATGCAAAAAACAAAAAAAACTATAAACTTCCACTTGATAAGTGACTTTAATGATGATGTTCTGAATGTTTTCATGGCCGTTCCTCCACATCTTATTTTAATCTTATAGGTGTTACACGAATGCAAGTTTTGTCCACGCTGACGCCGTGTGTGTATCTGATGTTACTGACTGTGTAACTGTGTGTGTGACAGAGCAGGTGAGCAGGTGGAGTATGGAAAAGAAGGGAGCATCGCCCTACATCCTGCTCGAGTTTCACTCCGGTACCCCTCACACAACAAGACTGAAGCAGGGCTAAGCCCGACCCAGAATGGTGGCTTTGAGCTGGCAGTTTGTCACCAAGTGAAGTCAGACACCAACAAACTGTGAGCAGCTCCTTTAAAATGAGCGTAATAGTGTCAGTATTAATGTTAAGAACAGTTTGTCGTCTGTTCTTTGTACCAAGTAGGAGAAAACTGTCACCATCAGAAAATCAACAAGAAGTTAAACTGGAGGACGACATGAAGAGTTTCTCCTGCACAGCTGCCTGAATTTAAAGTGCTGCAGCTTGAGGCTGTGTCTTAACATAGTACCAACGAAATGCTGCAGACAGATTCAAATGTTGGAAATGTGACTGTAGAGGAGATATTAGTGAATTGTACTGATAACTGTTAACTTTTAATGTGCAGCGCTGCAGTAGAGCTTATTTATGTGTGAATATGAAACTGTACAGACATTTGTTATCACTGATTGCATTTGATCATTTTAATAAAGCAAAGCATGTGAATTACATAAAACAGGATATTAGTGATTTCACTGCCTGCTGAATGAAGAGGGGCTGTGGTCATGTTCTGTCACTGGGAAGCGCTGAAAGTGTTTTTTATGACCATGGTGGCTCTGCTTTGTCTGCAGGGAGTGACGGTGTTAATGAGGAACAACATCCTTGGCTGTTATCACCGAGGTCAAATGTTCATCTGGCAGCCAGTCAGAGCCAGTAAAGAGCAGGAGATTAGTGCAAATCCAGTTGGGATCAACTTGTGTAATCTATAACGTCGACATTTTAAGTCAGTCTCTCAATATTTTTATGTTTTATCTCCTTTGTCATTATTTCAAATGATTACTTCTACATTTTTTCTGAGCATTTATTCTTAGTTGGAAAACTTTAAGCGTCCTTATCACATATCTGTTTGTATCTTCCTGGAAACCACACACACAAACATACGGTCGGCGCGTGTTTAAGAAGAGACTCCTCCGAACGCTAACGAGAGCGTGACGATCTGACGAGGGCAGCGGCCATTTCAGGTTAGATTTTATCAGTCACAAACAAAATGGCTGACAGCAAAACACCACCGTGATGACCGTGAACAAACACCTCTGACCTCATGTTTCACACATAAACCAGAAAATCCAAATATTTAAGTAGAACTTTTATTCTACATTTCACATTAAAAGTTACTGTAATTCATGAAACACCTCAGCTAAAATACTTTAAAGTGTATTTGTAGCCAATCAAAAATGTTTACCACCTCATTTCTGTCGACAAAGTCAATAATTAGAGCAAATAAAAGGAAAAGACAACAAAGTGAGCAAATAACTCTCACCTCATGCCGGCGTCCATAAACACTCAGGGAATTGTCCTCCGCAGCAGCTCGTCCAGACTTATACAGCCACATGTTTATGGGTCATTTTACCATAAACTTTCATTTACAATATACTTACTGCCCCTAATACACCCCTGTATTGGCCACATTGATTGTGGTTAAACAGTGGAGTTGTAAAGGAGTAGTGCTGGAACGGTAGTGCACTGTCAAGTCCAGATAATACTGAAGACATGACGGGGACTACTGGTATTCCCCATGAAATACCTCCACAAAACACAGCAGATTCATTTAGGTCTGTGTCACTGATGTGTTAACGCTGCTCCTTGTATAAATGAATAAACTGGAGTTGTGAATAAATACTGAAAAATGTGTGAAAAAAACCCTAATTGAATTTATACAATTTATAGAAAAAATATATTAAAATAAACATGAATTTTGTTCTGTTCATCAATGTTATGAGTTACACAATAAACCTACAAAAACACACAACAAGGGTCTAAGTAAGAACATTTACAAAAAATAATTTTAAAGTTATAGAAAAAAAAATCCATAAAAAGTAAAATCAAAAGTTGATCAAATGCTGCAGATTGTTAATCACGTCTGTTTAACTAAAACTAAAGGACAAATAAAGTCTTCGATGCGACGATTAAATTATAAAAATGTGTTTTTCTGCTTTTTAAGTAAATTACACAAGTTATTGTGTAATTTACGTTTCTGCAGATACTTTAATAATAATATTTTCTGTGCTAATTACAATATTCTGTATATAGGAGCTATTTTTAACTACATTTAAATGCAGAAAAATACATGAAAACAAAAGCATTTGAATAGAAAACGCTTTGTGAGAATTTAAACAGACAACATGAAAATCAATAAGTCGTAGAAACTGTGTGCGTTTGTGTAAAATAAAATCCCTGATGATTGTGTGATCAGGTGAAACGAGGAGTTTTATGAACAATTATTACTGTCTATCAGCCAGACACATTATTGTCTCCAATTACAGCTCATCACACAGTAACTACTGCAGCCCCATTAACCTAAATCAGATAGACAACACACACGCTGCACATACTTAAGTGTCTCCTCTTATCACTTCAATCATTTCTATTAAGTGAAGTTTATGTTATTGTAATGACGACACAATTCCCTGTGTTATTTATTATTTTACTGCCTCGTAGTAAGAGTTGGTTGTAGCTATCGCAACAGAACATAGCAGCATGTCAACTCCGTGTTTGTAGACTACATGTGATCGCTTTGAATCTGCACTCTAACTAAAATATAACTTAAAAATAAACTGTCTAAAATTAATTTGTAAATGGAAAAATGTGAGCTATTACCAAAGTAAAGTTCATTAATTAAAATAAATATTTCACATGTTAAAGAAAATATGAATGCTTGTATGAGCAGCTTAATTTAATTCATCATCCAAAGCAAAAAGAAAGAAAGAAAGAAAGAAAGAAAGAAAGAAAAATAAAGGTGAGGGGTGTTTGATTTCCATGTGTGGCTACTTTTAAAGAATCCTTGTTGATTTGTACATAAAAAAAATCAGGACATTTGGGGAAAAGATTACCCTATAAATTAATTATTATCCACTGTAAATTTTCTATATAAATGTCTGTAAGTACTGACGATTTACGTCTACTAAAATATCTGAATCTACTCACCACTAACAACCAATAAAAACACTTTATAAACTTGCAGCTGTTTGTTATTTAGCTCCAAAAAAAATCTGTTCCAGTTTTATTCCCAAACTGCAGCTTTAATATTTTAGTTTGAAACTCCCACAATGCAGTTCTGCTTCTCTTGTTTGCTTAATTGTCAGCTGCTGTGGGAAAAAGGAAGAAGTTTGTGTCAGATACGACAATGTGGCGTTTGTGCCACAGGCCATAAAAACTGTGAAGTAGTGAATGAATAACACACAACAAACTCTGAAATCCAGGAATGAAATAAGTTTTATATGTTAAATTTAGTTCAAATACATTGATGCTGTTCTGTCAAGGAACTAATGGGGGCGGGGCTGTGGGAACTCTAAGGGTTCTAGAATGTTCGTGGTGGTTGCCAAGGTGTTTCTGGATAGTTGCTATCCTGTTGCTATGGTGTTGCTAGGGCATTTACAGACACATCTATCCACAGAAACTTTAAAACTCGGAGGCCAAACAACACAGAATCAGATCCACATTTTAACACACAATCCACAAACAAAGAGCTGTTGATGAATCATACAAGCAGATACAGCTCATGAGGTCATAAATTTATCAGATATAAGGTATAAGTGTTTTTCCTCCGTAAACATCATCGAGATCGACACGGACACGGGTTTATTTTTTTATTTTTATAGTTTAACTTCATTTCTCCAGTGCTTACTGAGAATTTTATGCTCAAACTAAGAAACAAACTTGTGAAAGGTTCGTAGAACAGTTACTGAATTTGTTAAGAAAACACGTTGCCATGGTTACTGAATTAACTCCAGTATCGATCCAGAACGTGAAATTAAACTGATCTTTGCTGCTGTGGTTTTCTTGACACTGTAATCTTTAGATTTTACCACAAGCTGTTCAGGTCACAGAATTTTAAGATGTTTGGATCCAGTCAACGTCTACACTTTGACATTTCATCAGAGCTGTTAGGAAGATATTTTAAATGTGGGGGACCTGGCTGATTTAATAAAATAGATTATTCTTCCTTCATTCATTCATCATTGTGTTAATGGTCGTGAGGGTCCTGGACACTGTGACTGGGCAACACGTGGGTAAAGAACACACATATAGACCAGTTAACCATGACGAGGAACACCCAAAACAAGTCGAATTAGAAATTCATAGTTACTATGTGCTGCCGTCAGTCACTGTGAGCAGCTCTGACCTGCGTTTACCTGACGTTTATAGCAGCAGGTTTAACTACAGGTGTGTGTCCTTCCCGCCTTACCTTTGCCCCTCATTAACCTTCGTCCTGGTGATAGTGTCGGGGTTTCGACACGTTGCAAAACCTAGATTCCCGTCCAAGTTCATGTTTGGCAACAGCAGCAGAAACATTGATTGGCCCTTTTCTTCTTCTTCCTATTCTCTTTCGGCTCCTGCCTGTAGAATCACAACACATAGAACTGCACTCGGTGGTTTCTATGATTCATTTTTTCCTGAGAAATTCATGCAACTGTAAAAATAACTCAAACTGTCACATTATTTATTATCCTCTTAGTTTCATGTTGTGCACATTACCACAGTTTAGTGTGACCAGGATGATTATATGTCAGTGTTCGTGTGCTTCTTTTGAAGGTTAGATTGTATATTAGACTTTTTTATGTTGGTGGTTTTGATGGTTTTTATAAGTACATTAGTTATCTTACTATCGGTGTGTTGGAGGGAGGTGGAGAAGAAAGTGTTTGCCTGTCACCAACAAGACGTCACATGCTAGTGTGACACGGTTTCTAAAACCAAGAGTTTCACACCACACACAAACCTGGCTGTGACGACATAATTAGCGTCTGCACTGAGCGTGAATCGGAGGTCTGGTCTCTTCTACAGAGATGACAGCAGCTTAGTAAAAAGAAACCATGTTCTGCTGGTTTTGCTAGATAAAGGATTGATTTCACAGCAATTTACTGGAAACTCTGTGTGAAAAAGGTTCATGGCTTCATAGTTTTCACCTTATTTTTGCATTTTGAAGCAAAGACAAACTCAATGGCACTAAAAGCAAGAATAATACATAAATGGTGATATTAAATTGTAAAAATACCTTATTTCTTTGTCTTATTCTACAACATATTGTTGAGTAAAACTGAGCTCTAATTGTTTTCACTGTTACAAATGTCAAAGATTTTGTCTCTACAAAACATTCAGTATGTATGTATGTATGCATTTATTTATTTGTCTTCTGCATTTATATGTGCATCTGAGCACATTTGGGATCAGAACCTGCATACGACACTGTGTGGGTCTTTGCCTGTGCAGAACCTCGCTCCCATAAAAACCTTTTGATGGCTGTAAATTAAGAGGTATTGGTTTTTACTGTTTCTGTCCCCTGTCCAGTCCGACAGCTTCAGTTTTACCACAGGACTTAAGTTTTCTCAGATGCTTTTCCTAGTCAACTGTAGCTGTGATTATTGGAGAGTTTTCATACCTGTTGGATTAAAAAATGCTCGACTCCAGAATCCCGTCTGTGGTTTAACAAAAGCTCTTTTGTTAAGGTTCAGGAAACATGAGGTTAAGTTTGAGTGTAAATAAAGTGAATGTGAACTTGACTGATGTTTCTCTTATATTACGCAGGAGCTCGGACAGTAAAAACAGGGCTCAGATCTAAACTGGGTGAACAACATTAGTATGATTTCATTTCAGTTAAATGTTTGGAGGTTTACGCGCTCAGCATGTTCAAACTGGAGCTGGAAACATGAGGCCTGTGAGGTGAACGTAGCTTAACGTGAGCTTATGCTTTTTGTTTATCTGGTCCAGACTGAAACCACAGTTCATCAGTCCAGTCGTGCACTGACACATTTAAAATGCTTATAATAAGAAAGTGTGTTGTAGTGAACACACCAGAGGTTTAGTGGCTAAGCTAACCAGTTAGCTTCAGTTTCCTCACCTCCAGCAGAGTGTTGGTGGTGGCACGTTGCAGCGAGCTCAAATCTCTGAAGACACGATGAAGTTAAGATGAAACACAGACGTTCTGTTCACTGAACGTCTTTATCCTGTTGTGTGTTGTAAGAACTATTTTACCTCCTGTCATTCAGCAACACAACAACCAGGTGCATTATGTTAGCTGATAGTGAGGGCTGCCACCAAAAACATGGTGTTGCCCCCTACTGGGCTGGAGGGTAAAGTAAAATATATTTATACGTGATATATTCCTGGATATTTGAACGTGTAATTATTTTAAATTTTCAGAGTTGAACTGCTCAGAACCAGATGTGTCTACTTCACCATGATGCCTCTTATCACTTTTTAAAGTTCTACAGCTTCTACAAATCACGCTCATGCATGTGCCTTTGAGTTTTAATCTCAGAGAAAACAGATGACGATTCACGAGAGAGAAGCTGATTTTTGAGAGGAGCAGGACTAAACAAGTTGACATCAGTGTATAAAGTAAAATAAGTCCTGTTTCCCTTTTGCTTGTCGTGTCTCTTCTGCGTGTTCCAGTTCTGCATGTGTGGCTGTTAAACGCAGTAAATGTTTAACTGATGAAAAAGTAAAAGGAAGTCAGAGAGCACCATCGTTCTGAGTTCATCACCTCCGTTACAGTTTTATGTGATGCTCCTGTCCTCGTTATGACCCCAGTCAAGTTACAGATTTATGTTGGAGAGCAGTTCAGATGCAGAAATAAAGAGACAGGTAACACCTAATTTTACAGGTGTTAAGTTACCTGGACAGAGAAATTCATTTAAACCCTACTTAGTGTTTTTATTGCCGACCTGCTTATCAGAAATAGATTTACTGATAATTAGGTTTTAATATGTTGAATCTGTGCAAAACTTATTGATGAAATGATAAAAAGTATAAGACAGTTAAAAATACAGACAGTTTTAAAATAAGACAGGTAAAAGGGCACTATGAATAATGTGAGATGTACTGAACTGAGTTTAAACGAGGTGGAGAAAGAGCGGAAATGGCAGAAACCAGCAGTATGAGAGTCGTGTTAATGCATCAGAGACTGTGTGCAGCATGTTTTTAATCACATGCAGAGAAATCAGAGCCTCTCTGTGTGAACTCAGTCTGTTCCCATCCCATTGTGATTCATGCCTCTCATGCTGACTCTCAGTCTCATCTGGACTTACAACCAGAAGAAAGTCTTTCTGCTCACAGACGAATGAGTGATTTTCATTTCAGCCTTCTTCTCTTGTTTCTGATGTTTCTCCTGAAACTCAGGTGAGTCCTCCTGATACTTCTGAAGGTTCCTTTTTCATGAACCTGTGTCTGTTCTATGTGCTGTGGCTCAGGTACAGCGGTCGTCCACCAGGCGTGGGGGTCAGCAGTTCAGTCAGTTAAGTTGGACCTAATGGATTTCTGTCTGCTCTCGTCCTTGACAGACAAGGCAGCACCATGAGTAGTGATGGAGCAGGTCAGGATGGAGCCAGTGATGGAGAGGAGGACTGCACCATCACTGGCTCCAGCAGGTTAAAGACCAGAGTCACACACACACCATGACAAAGCTGCTCTCAGACTTCTTAATATATCATATAATTGATCATTTCTGTGTGTGATCTGTTTGGGATCATAAACCTGGGAACTGACTGTTTAATAAATGTAACATAACAAGCCGTCAGCCTGTCGTGTAGATGTGGGACTGAAGTTCACGTATGTACACACTCATTAGCTCCATCATAGCGACCCATTCCTCAGCACGGTGTCGCAGATTAGATGATTTATGTATGTTTCTATATATGATTAGCTCACACACACACACACAGCAGCCCCTCCCTGCTGTGTGTGAGCCTGTAATCTGTGCGTCACTGTTTGCCTTGTAATAATCTCATAATTTGACCTTTCACACATGAACACTGGTGACACTTTAACATTATTAACCCCTGTTTAACTTCACTACATTTTAAAACACGTGGGGGGTCAAAGGTCGCGACCCAGAGTCTACTGAGGAGGACTCACACCTCCTGCTAAAAATGCTAATCGTCCTAAAGCATGCTAATGTCCCGGCTCTTCCTGGCTCCCGCTTCCCACCATTGTTGACCCAGACTGCACCTGTGAAGTGTGGCCGACTCAGACATGCAGCGTGAAGTTTAACACCAGGGAGACAGAAGAGAGGAAGGAGCAGCACGAGAACAACGCAGAGGAACACGAGACACAAACTGATGCAAGAAAAGACACAAAAGACGACACTTTACAACACTTTATTTGGCCTCTTTACATCACCAAACGTCGGCTAAATGTGGAACAGATTCTTCCATCAGTGTGAAGAGTAAAAATAAAAGTCATTATTGTTTTCTTGTCTTGTGGGGCTTTGAGCTTTATCTAATTAACAGGCACCACATTCTTCACCAAACTGATTTAACCTAGAATATAAGAAGATAATTTTCAATAAATAAGTAGAATAAATAATTTACAGAGTTTGTGATGCTCAGAAAAAGTTATTCACCATTCGCTGCTCTTTGCAGCGAATCTTTGTGCACACTTTTTGATCAGTGTTTGTCACGTGATCAACGCAGACGCTGCCGTAAGTGGTTCTGCACAAGATGAAGTGCAGGTGGTGTTACGATGTTATGGGTGGTGTGTGCACTGCTCACCAGGAGAATGTGTCCTTTCCTGTTGTAAACGCAAGTTAACTTTAATCTGGCCCAATCTGCCGTTTACCACCACAGATCTAACATGACATAAAGATAAAAATAAAAAGTCCAATGTATGGTTTCTAACTATATTATATATATATATATATATATATATATATATATATATTACTAAGTTTGTTCTGGTTCTTGTTTCTCCAGTTACAAACAATGAGGAGCAGTGATTAAATATTTATTATCTGTGTCAGTCCCAGAGTCAGAAATCTGTCCTCGTTTAGGAGCCTGGGAGACGAGCAGAGCTGGAAGAGGCCGCAGGCTGTAAAGATTAATCATTTGAAAACACACACCGTGTCTGCACATACAGCAGCGTACAGTGGGCAGGTGTCTTGGTTCTGGTGGATTTATGGCGTCGATGTGTGTCCGTAAATGCCGCATGTAAAGACGAGGACGCTGACTCGTTTCTTTTAAAAGTAGTTTGGTGAAGAGCTCAGCGGTGGGAAAAACAACACATTGTCTTTTCTTACTTTGACAGAGATAACGGGCCCCTGGGTGTGAAGGACATGTAGGAGGCCTCCACCCCTCCTACAGGAGCAACACACCGCGATAGAAAATGATGAAAAACTGTTTGAACCACACTTACTTTTGTTTCTTTGTGGTCACTTTGGTCTTTGCAGTTGCTTTGTCTCTCTTTGTAGGCAGTGTGTGACTCTTTGCAGCCAAGTCATGTCTCTTTGCAGTTGCTTTGTGTCTTTGATGTACAGCACAAAATAAAAACAGCCAGGGTGAATTTAAACCTGCAGATTTAAGGTGGATTAGTTGGAGCCCAGTCGTATGCGACATTGAAGTATTTCAGTTATAATCTGAAAACACAGAACTACAGTCTGCTGTCATTCTCCAACTCACTGATTTAGATTCTTAAATCAAACAATTTAATCATCAGTAGCAGTTTATCATAGTGCTGAGTAAAATGAATATTTCCAGGCGTTTTAAGGACCTGTGTCATAATATTCTCCTCGCTTGTCTAAGACAAAACCAGGTCTGACATGAATCCACATAATGAGAAACACTGTTCATTTTGATGTCTTATCGCAGCACAAACTGTAACTTCAGCCCGTCTATGTTCATTTACACAGCAGCTGCTGTTTGACATGTTGTGAGTCAACAGATTTATCAGCGAACTCGACTCGTTCTTCTCGTTGTGGTCTTTAAATTAAAAGTCTTTTGGGAACATTAGTCATCTGAAAACCTGCAGCAGCTCGTCTTCTGAAGGTTTCATTTGCTGAGTGAGTGATAAGACTCGATACGAAGCATCTTTTATGACTTCTGAGAATATTTCTTATCAGCACAGCTCACAGCAGAAATGCACAGTTTATTTATTTCACCTGTATTAATTTAATGTGGAAGGTGAATATTCACAGACACATTTTAAACCTTTAGTTCTGAATAACACAGGGTATTTTAGAAAAAGCCTAAGAATATGTTGATTTTAGTTTGTTTTAAAGGAGTCTACCACTGTTTTTTAAATTTTAAATTTTCAGTTTGTCTTTGCTTCACACAGACGTCCTTGAATATTTTACTAAGAAAACTGACTGCTTTATGTTTAACCTTTGCTATGGAACAATGATGCTGAAAAAAGTCCATTTACCACCTTTAATTTTTAAAACCTTTATTTAATGAGGTAAAATTATACTGAAACTGTTTCAGACGCACAAATGTACAGAGCACCGGTTTAAATAAAACAACAATGACCTCAGCATCTTTTTAAAGAAGTGTTATCATGTAAATAACAATATAACTGAAATAATTTTATGACAATAAAAATATATAGAGGATAAAACTAGGCTCCATACTACATATTAGTACACAGTGTGTACTACATAGTTATCATCACTATTTCAATATATATGTAGTCAGTAAACTATGTTTCATCGTGAATATTCCTAAATGTACCATAGACTAAACTCAAAAGTAATTGGATTGGAACTGAATATTATCTTACAGGTTTCAGACAATACAATACATACAAGTAAATATTAGTATTAGTACAGAAAGTACAACTGATACTGGTACGAGTGTGTTTTCCTGTGGCGCCTCCTGCAGGTTTCTTCAGTGTTTGTTCCACTCTGTGGTGGAAACTTTCAAAAAAGTACATTTACTCAAGAAAATGTACTTCACAGACTGGTGCTTCATTATAGTATTTCTGCTACTTTAATATATAATATATAAACTACTGTTTATCACCTATGTCATAGATTTCATGTTGTACTGTTATGGACCTCATGCACATCTAATGCACAAAGACAATCTCAGGACTTACATGGAAGGTGATGTAACACATGTGAAAATAGTTTCCTGTCTGTTTTTTTAGTTTATTTCCAGTGTAAAGTGTATATTTTTATATTGTCCGTTAGTTGAAAGTTTAGATTTTTATGTTCCATTTATGTATATTTTTTGCTTATTCTGTTGCCTATTTGTTCTGAGACTTTAGTACGTAGCAGTGAAAAATCAAATGCTGGAGTTGCACAGCAGAGAAATTAACCTGTTTAAAACTAGTTTAAAACGTTTATTTTTAATCACTGACAGCTTAATCATGTTAAATAAAAAGTTAACTCAAAGATAAAAAAAAAATGTAAATATCTCAAAGCCGTCATTAAGTACAGTAGTGGAGTAAATGTACTCAGTTACAGCGAGTAAAAGGTGAGAGTACTACTCCATCCACCGTTTGTTTATTCTGATCTTTGGTTGTTGTGATCTGAACTCTCGCGGGACTTTAATAACATAGCTAATCTCGCGAGATGCCAACACAGCTGCGGCTACAGAAGAAGAAGACGCTGCAGGGGAAATTAAAATGTCCGCTCCTAAAACCATCCCGAAAGATGCTCAGGTAACGTTATTAAAACGTTTAGGGAGGTGGTCTTCACTAAGCTGCAGTGTAAAATAGCCGTGGTCGTGGTTTTGTGTTAATATCAGTGTTAACGTCAATAACTGAGCCTGAAACGCACATTTTTGTGTTCCTGCTAACGTTAGCATCAAACCGCCGCTCACTAAAACAGCCAGTGGCTAATGCGTTAGCTTAGCCGTTAGCTGTAAACAGGAGAGACTTCATATAATATGTTTCTAACGCTGTTTTTATCAGCATTAACAAATATCAAAAAGTTGTTATGTCGGAGTGTTTGATACCGGAACACCAGTGACAGAGTTTAAAAGTAGCAGGAGGTGTTACGGTAAAATCTGTCAGTGAATTTAATAGAGACCGGTAAATGTCCAGTTTACAGCAGGTTATAGCAATAAACATGTTGCACATGTGTTGATAAATACAGACTATCTGTGTGCAGGTCAACACCTGACGGTGCACAGGTAACGTTACAGATCTGAGAGGTCGCTGCTTAAAACACCTTCAACACTTAATCAGGTTCCACTGCAGCACAGTAAAATACAGACAAGTCAACAACACTAGGACAGAGTACATCTAGAATATAGTATAAAAATACAGAGTAGAACAGCAATAATAACATGAATCTGGTTATTCACCCAGTCGTATAGTTAGTGATTAATTTTCATTGGATACATCTGTTCAACACTTCTTCTTAAACAGGTTTACTTTATGAATCACTTAAATGAACGTGTGAAGAGCTGTGGTGTGATGCACAACTTGCACTAATCATAATCCACGCAGTACATCGTGTATGACGTCTCTCCACACGTCTGTCATCGTTGTCGTCTGTGTTTTGCAGGTGATGATCCAGATCCTGAAGGACATGGGGATCACAGAGTACGAGCCCCGAGTCATCAACCAGATGCTGGAGTTCACCTACAGTAAGTCAACAACACAGCTACATATGTGAGCTGAAGCGTGAACAACAGTCCGGTCTGAGTCTGGACCACGAAGCAAGTTCAGCTTCAGTCTGTCTAACATGGTCTGAGCATGTCATGAACCAGCTCTGTGAGGCTCTGCTTTTCCTGTCCATTTTATTCCAGTTTAAAGTGATCCAGACCTGAGCGAAGCCTAAAGTTTACTGAATCATGCATTAGTCTCTTTTTCCTGACCACAGTAATGCCAGTGTCTTTATGGTCTGTCCGTCAGCGTCGAGCAGCAGTGAACACGTTGAACATGTTTAACATTCGAGTACGTCTTTATTTAATATAACAAGGTTCCATCATCAGATCACTCAGCTGCTGTTTCTGTTCGCAGGATATGTGACGACCATCATCGAAGACGCCAAAATTTACTCCGCACACGCCAAGAAGTCCAACGTGGACGCTGACGACATCAAACTGGCGATCCAGTGCCGCATGGACCAGTCGTTCACGTCGCCACCACCACGAGACGTAAGCTTCCGCCGCCCCGTTACTATCATAATGATCCCGTCTTTGTGTGTCACTCTGTAAAACCGTTTAAAAATGTCTGATTGACAGTGAAAAGTTTCTGTCTGTTTGTGTATTAACCTGTTTCCCGCTCTGTGTTCAGTTCCTGCTGGAGATTGCGCGGCAGAAGAATCAGACTCCTCTCCCCCTGATCAAACCCTACACTGGACCTCGACTCCCTCCGGACCGCTACTGTCTGACTGCACCCAACTACAGACTCAAATCCATACAGAAGAAGGTAGAAACTCGAAAGCTTTGTCTTTTACATCAGACGTTGTTTGGTCAAAATCTGACGTTTGTGTTTTTTCTTCTTCCAGGTGTCTGCAGGCAGGATATCGGTGCCTCGCCTCAGTGTCGGCGCCGTTTCCAGCAGACCGACAACGCCGACCCTCGGTGAGTCTCGTTATCAGCATCAGGGGGACGTCTGTCTATCTTTTCTCTGTTTGACAGTTTGAGCTAACGTAACATTTTAAGAAATGTCCCTAAACAGATCTTAGCACTGATGTGTTTCCTGAAACATCAGGTTACTGGACTTCAAACTCTCGTCCATTTTTCCCAGTTTGGCTTTGTCCTAAACGCAGCAGACGGTGATGCACAGCTTCCACGTGTGTGTCTAAAGAGCTCTGTGGACACCTGCTGGGTCTTTGTTACTGTTGTGAACTCATATTTCAGAGTCGCTAAAACGTGGCTCAGACATTACAGATGTGTTATGATGTAAAATTCAGTCTTATAACGGAGACTGTGACATGTTTACAGCCCTTTAAAGTCAGTTTGCTTATAACTGAACATGTAAAAACACGTGGTGATGAAGAGCCTAACACACTCAGACCCGTGTTTTCTCCACAGGAACTCCATCTGTCCAGTCAGTCACCACTAAAGTTGGAGGTCCAGTGTCTCTGACGGGTCAGAGGTTCACCATGCAAATACCTCCCCCCTCTCAGACGGCCACCACCAAAACCAGTAAGAACCAGTCTGTTGTTTAAATGTGATAGTGTGACAAACCTGATTTAATCTAGTTGGGTTAAAATGATTTCTGAGCCGTAGTTTTCAGGTTTGTTGACTCAAAACAGTCTTTAAGTAGGAAGAACGTCTGACTTCAAGACACAAACTTGAGTCTGTGTCATAGTTTTTGTGCACAGATAACGTAGTCGTAATCATTTAGTGATTTGTGTTCTTGTAGTTTCTCACAGGTTTATTAATCACATAGGTCCACTTACTAACATCTCTACCCTCTCAGTAACAGCACACCGATGTAGAAATCAGTTTCTTTAAGTAACATTTGCGGTTTTCTCTGGATAATTCTCCTGCATAGCTTGACAAACTATTTGCGCAGCTCTCTTACGTCACGGTTTACAAACTGTAAGAGTTGATAAAACCACCACAGGCCGTTTAACCTGCGCTGCTCTTGTCCCGACAGCGACGCCGTCCACGCAGACTGTGTCCAACGTCCTCATCAACCCGTCTCTGATCGGATCCAAAAACATCCTCATCACCACCAACATGGTGTCGCAGAACGTCACCGGAGAGTCGCTGAAGAGGAAGCACGAAGACGACGATGACTACGATGCTTTATGACGATTGCAGCTTCTTTTTTTTAAACTATATTTGGACATGACAAAAAGAGACTGACACCTGAAACTGATCCAGATTAAGAACCCTCAAGTTTTCTAGAACATTGATTTAACGAGAAAGGAAGACGTCTGCCTTCACGCTGGGAGTTCACTAGTAAAACGAGTTTACTGTGAGGCCTGTGTGCCTCACATGAGTTCTCTCTGCTCCGATTTACAATAAACTGCATTAAAATAAAAACTGAGATACGCCTGTTTTTGAAGGAAACTGCAGCAAGTAGCACAGTGATGTTGGTCGGTTCGGCCTCAAAGTTAAGATTTATGCACGGCAGGCTAATTAGGAAAAAATACCTACACTCTACTGTCCTTGAATGCACCAAAGATGCTGAGGAGAGGAGGCTGCTAACAAGGCCCCCAGGATGAGCTCTGGACAGCAACGTTGCTGTAGTGGCAAAACTGCGTTACTGCAACTTTCATCTTGATCACGTGATGCAATGACTGCAATTAATTTTTCTGAGCATCACAAACCCCACAAATTTACTCTTTTCAGGTGCGAGTGAGCGTGCTCTGTGGGGCCAAAATCATCCGTCAACTGCAGGCCTGAAAAACAACCTTTTCCACAATCACCACACAACAGCAGTATCTGTTAGTTCATTTTACCTTTAATAATAAAAACAAAACTAAAATAAAAATCTCAAAATAAAAAATACATGGCAAACAATAGACTTCTTAAATGATTATGAGAATAATCATGGTCGCAATGATGATACAGTAGTAATAAGTCACCATAATAATAATAATAATCAGAAGCATAATAATCATAATTCTGTCTGTTCTGGTGTTCGTCCCAGCAGCAGAAATCACCTCCTGTTTTATAGACATTATGGTAAAGCATCGCACAGGCCGGGGTGTGGCACTTGTCAAAATATTTTCACACTTAGCAAAGTTACCCCACATATGCACGACAAAGTAAGGACAGAATCACAGCTCGTACGATTCACAGCACTGCTTGGAAAACAAAACTCGGAAATCAAAAGGTTAGAAACATGCTGCGTGTCGGTTTCTTCTTCTTTTATTCCCTTCTGGGTCGCAGTTTTCTGACTGAGCAAAGGAGGAGGGAGGAAATTTGGCAGCTTTTAGACTAAAAAATAGAAGTTTCTTGGTTTGTGTGAAGCAAGTTGAAACTGGATGAGTCTCAAACTACTTCAAAAAAATGGCCAAGCTCAAAAAAAAAAAAACTTTATTTCCTGAAACAAGCAAAAACTTATAATAATATCTGCAGTTCTGTGGTTTTGTCCAATGAAAGTGCAGTGCTTGTGTCATTTGAAATGTATTTTTAGGGGGAATAAGCATAAAACTTAGATGTGACGGATACACACAAATGTTGTAAAGTCCAAACTACTCTCAACCATAAGGATGAACGTACAGAGAAAAGATGAAAGCGGAGCTGCCGAAGTCCTTCCCGTCATGTCTGAGCTTGTATGAAGAAAATTAACGAAGGAGGCAGAAGGTTCGTGTGGTGGATGTGAAGAGAAACACTGGTGTTTGATTTGTTTTAATCACATTTTCTGTTCGTCTGTTTTAACTGGCTGTGGAGTTTTTCATGGCACACGACAGAATAGAATTTGAGTATTTGTATTTTACATTTAAACCTTAAACATATCTAAAGGCCGTACTCTCGTAGGGTATTTGTATTAATTCAATCTATATATTTTTATAATAAAATGGCCTAAAAGTTGAAAATAATGCAATGCTGTAGTTTTAGTTATAGAACAAATATCTGACTCAGAGGCCAAATATTAAGAACAAAGTTGTAAATGTAGTAGCTATGTCATTATTTAATGAGAAAGTAAGAAAGGTTTGTCCCAGTTTTATGAAAAAGTTTTACATTTAGGAGAGTTGCAGTCATACATTTATACAACACAAGTCCTGTATAAATTAAACTGTAATTTTAACAGGAAACAGTTTCAATAAAATCTGAATTTCAAGAGAAAAAGTCCAATTTTTCTTTACTAATTTTATGAAAAACAAAGTTGCAAAACAGTCGCAGTATTTCAGGTATAAAGTTTATGAGAAAAACTGCATGAAATGACTGAAATAGTGTCTATTTTTTAATGATGAAATTATAACTATTGCAAGAATACAGTCATAATTTTCTATTTCAATAATTTAACAATACCTAAACTGGAATTTTCAGAGAAATCCTCATAACATTATGAGAAGTTAAAATAGAAACCTGTGCAGGTTTGAATGGGACAAAATTAAACAGTGACCAAGCCAAAAGGCCACAATATACTTTATTCTTCTCTACTTAAACTGCGTCTCAGCTTTTCACTGATATGTATGCAAATTCTGCTATTTGTAACCACAACATCAAAAGTAAAGTTGTTAAAAGATTTCGGCATCAGCGAGATGCAGACGTCACAGTCGAGTTTACAGCTGTTAAATTACAACACGCGGCTGCAGCCTCAGAAAGAAACAGTCCGTGTATTTACTGTGGTAAATCATAAAACAAAAAACACCAGTGTTACCCTTTAACTAGCCAACGGCGACTGATCATTTAAACCAGGTGGGAACGAGTCACAGAGCGCTTCAGGTAACTGAAACTCAACTCTACTGTTCAGCTGTAAACACAAGATCAGCATCAGTTTTAATTCATTCACTTCTCGACGAGTGACGTCAGCACCAATCAGAAAGGAAGAGAAGTCCAGTGAGTTTTTCTAGTGACTCGTCGTCCAGCTCTGGTGTAAAGTTTGATCAGAGTTAAAGAAACGATTCCAGCGTGATCAGAGTTTGTGCTGCGTCTACATCATCACAGACAGTTTGTTGTGTTGAGTTGTTCTCATGTCACTATTTTAACATTACAGGGAAAAGAGACGGTGACATATTTAAAGCTGAACTGTGTGAAAACCCCTTTTAATTTGCTTCATTTTACAGAATTAAACTTGTGAACGTCTGCTCAAAAACTGAAACATGAATAAACGTGAACAGAAATGTGCCTGATCCTCCACAGAAAATAAGAACACGAAGAATGACGATACCTGACGAGAGCTTATTGTTTTCAGTGATAAACTAACTTCCCTGACTGAATCTCCGGCTAAACGAGCCTGAGAAACTGAAGAAACCGGATTTAAAAACCAAGAAAAAGTGAAAGGTGAAGGTGCTGCTCTGTAGTTTTCTTACTGTCAAAAACACCGCAAACAACAATAAATCAGTCAGTATTATCTCAACACCTGTCATTTTCCCTAATCCACAAAATAGACTTTTTAAACCAACCTCTCTCAATCAGTCTAATCCTTATTATAACTGTTAACTACCTACATGATGTAGATTTTATTTATGTCATCCAAACGAGGAAAACAATGTTACTCAGCCACTAGATGGCAGCATGAGACACCAACGTACAAATCTAGTTTCTTCAATTTTTTATGTAAAATTACACAGTTCTCAAATCATCAAACGGTAGCTTCAAAAGTATTTTAAATTCCCTTTGAGTATCAAAAACGGACAGAGCCGAACTGTTGAAGAGTAAAAACAGTTTGGATTTAGATGCTCGTGTCTGAGCTCAGAGCTGCTTTGCTTACAGATTGTTTATCATGGACCTGTGGTGTCAAGTAATTTTACTGTGTTTTCCTCATGTACTTATTTAACGGGTTTGACAGGGTTAGAAAGAGACTGTAGCTTAGTTTTTAGTATCTTTTCATGAAATGTGATGACAGTAAGAAAAGCACAGACCAAAACCTGATGAGTAACTTCAGTAAATAAAACAGCTCCATCAACGCTGGAATGGTTCTTAAAAAACAAACAAACAGAAAACAAAAAGAGAAGTGGGGATTAAAAACGTGTGCGGCTGACAGAACGTGACAGTTTACAAAATGGGTGACGGGGTGGGGTGTTCAGGTTCAGAGTGACGACAGCTGGAGAGTGGATGCTGGTGACATTGAACTTGTGTCAGACTGCTGTGACTGTGTCTTTGTGTTTCCTCCTCTTACAGCCAAGATGTAAGAAACATCTACAGGACTCACTTAAAGAAAGACGTGATCACCACTCAACACACAGCTCAACTGCTTGTACAAGATTTTAGTTCCAAATATAGATTATGTTTGTAAAAGACAGTGATCGTCACGGTCGACATTCAAAAAGATTTGTAAAGTAAAGGACGACGAACGCTGCTGCTTTTTCCACTATTCCTACACAGTTTTTCCTATTTCAGTTGTTCAATCATTCGTCTACATGTTAAACATCCAACCAAACCCCACCCACACCTCAGCGTCATGAGTACAAACAAAGAGAACAGCAGAGATTTCGATCCAAGCCGCCAACATCTGCCCTGCAGCGGGTTCATTTACAGTTTTTCAACCTTGAGCAAAGAGAGAAACAGAAACGACAGATGGAGAAGACGGTGGAGAGAAATGATGGCGTGACGAATGGCTGAAGCAAGAGAGGAAGAACACCACCGAGCCTCTCAGTGAGACCTCCGTCCAAACATGCCCTCACATCCCCTCCGCTGGGGAATGTAACAGTGTGTGTGTGTGTGTGAGTGTGTTTGTGTATGTTGGTGCTGAAGCAAGCGTGTGTGAGGTTGGCGAGCTCCTAGCAGTCCTCGTCCTTGTCGTCAACGACACCTTTGAGCCGCAGTCGGGCGAAGTCCTCGAAGACAAAGTCGTCGTCCTGGGAGATGCTGCTGAGAAAACACAGAGAGGCTTCAGCAGGACGTTCTAAATAAGAAACAACAATGACCTACACTCTGTTTGGTCCCTGAACGCCTCACCAGAGCTGGTGTTGATATCGTATCCTCGATGTAAACAGCCCCACAGTTAGAAAGTCAGAAAACATCTAGATCTGGTAACCAGAACTTTTATTCTCATCTTTTCATGAAAAGACCAACAAACCTTTTACTTCACTTCTGTAAGATGTAAAGATTTTGAAATAAAAAACAAATTACAGCTGTGGCTGATGGGAACGATCAGTTATCACAGAGACACATTTCTCAGAGTGACAAAGTTCTGGTATCAGTGCTGGTAACACCTGCTCTGAAAGTGGACCAGAGAGTCCACGTCCATATACAGTAAAAAACAAAACAAAAACAGAAGACACTTGAAACTCACTTTGTGTCGAATTCTATCAAATTGGTGTCGATGGGGGGGTCCATCTCTGGCACAGCTGCAACACACACACACACACATTAGCATGTCACACTGTTGTTACCATGGAAACTGCCTCTCGTCTCCATGGAGAAATGAGTGTACGATAAAGAAGACAAAGATGGAAAAAGGCCAGATCGTTACATAAAGGCTGAAAGAGCAGAGACACCGTTTGTCAGATCAGTCTGTGGACTAATCAACTGTTTCAATCAGATTTCAACCAAAACAGTGACAAATGTCAAATATTCTGATTGTAGCAACAAAAATGTGAGAATTTTCTGCTTTTTCTGTCTCAAGATTTATCCAAATTTTGAACAAGTGTGAAGTTGCATCGTCTACAAATAAAGTCCAATCGAATTAGCTCACAACTGTGATGATATGTTTCATCAATTAATAAAAACAGAACTATGAGACTGTGGATCTGGTGATAGAGCAGTCGTCCTGAAAACGTGTATCAACAACTGTTCAGAGGTGGAATGAACATTTATTTTATTGATTAAAGTAATAATTAATTGGTTTGTGTCTGTAAACAACAAAGACGAATAAACTAAATCACGTTCAGGATTTAAAGACGTCCCAGTGAGTCGACGCAGTTCACTGCTGGTTTACGTCTCTTTATGGGATTTATTGAAAATAATAATGAAACGAGGAGTTTAAGTCACCTGACTGAGGGCGAGACAGGGGCAGCTCCACAGGTTTAGGATGCATTAAGATGAAGGGCAGCTCCACAGACACGTCTCTGGAAAACAACAAGAACTCATCAATCCTCCACATCAGTAACATTTACTTCAATGAGGTTGTTACTCATGAATCTGCGTCATGGAAATTGATATTATGTAGAATTTATGAGAAAACTAAACATGAAGGAAACTTGTATCGACAGCAAAACCAAATCAAACCGGGAGAGAGAAACGTTATCAAATTAAAAACATTAAAATAATATGAGACGTCTTTAATCTTAATTCTAGCAAAAATTAAATAACACTAGTTTAACTCATGTTTAAAAACCAGTTTGGACAAGTTTAAAGCCACTTTACATCTAAATTAAATCTGTTTCAATTAGTTTATCTTGTTTAAAACCTTTTAAAACCCATTTTGATCCAGTTAATTTTAAAATACTTAAAAGTTCAAACCCAGTTTACTTTTGTAGTTTAAGTAGTAAGTAATTAAGTAGTTTTATCTTGTTTGAATCAAGTCAGATTATTTATTATTTAAAATTGGTTTATCCCATTTAAAATTCCCAAATATCCCAAAACAATTTAACTTCTGTTGAAACCAGTTTTAAATCACTTTTTATTAGTTTCTCTTGTTTAAACTTCATTTAAACCGGTTTAAACCCACCTGGATCTTGTTGCCATCTCCTTTAAAGCAGTTCATCTCTAAACAGATTTTTAAACAGGTTCACACTGGTTAATATTTTCTTTTAACAAGTCTTAAACTCATTTAAATTCACTTTCATTTTGTTAACTTCCCATTTAAAACTTTTTTTTTTGTTGAAAGCATTTTTAAACCAGTTTAGTGTGTGTTTAAACCAGTGTAAACTCACTTTGGTCCAACTGTTTAAACCAGTTCCATTCTAAAATGATTCTAAATGCATTTAAACCCAATTTTATTTCATTTAAAGCGGTTTTAAACTGGCTTAAAACCAATGAAATCAGTTTAGCATTTGTAATCAGCTTTAAAACAACCCAAACCGGTTTAAACACGTCATTTCATATTTGATGTAAAAAAAATGCACAAAAACCCATTAAAAATCATTTTGTTTGTTCATAATTCACCAGTTTTAAACTGTTGTGTGCGACTGTTTTTATGCTTCGTGTGCCATGTCGGCTGTATTTCAGATAAGATGAACACTGAGGCCACATTTACCTCTCCAACATGCCTCGCAGCAGCCTGCAGTGGGGTAGGGGGGGACACAGAGGGGAGGTGAGAGGCACATAAAAAGCCATAAACACAGAGGGGGGTTGAAATGAAAAGCAGGAGGCAACACGTTCACAACAACCTACAGTGGAAGCAAACACAGTGAGGAGCAACTACAACAAAAAGTTAGAGGACGAAGCAAAAAGCAGAAGCTGAGATGCACCAACACAAAATGTCAAATCTGATGTCTTACAAAACCTGAAGCAAGTCCAGCTCCCAGCTCCAGGATAAGCAGTGGGAGTTATATATTCACCTCTTTGTGGTTGAGGTTACATGTCTTATTCTGCCTTTTGGAAAGTTGTGACTCTTCTTCTTCTCAGTTACTGAAGGCAAAAACTGAAGCCAGAAAGACCCACAATCAAGCAGCAGCTGAAGGCAGCTGCAGTGATGTCCATGAACTCCAGACTTCAGGCAGTCATTGACTGCAAAGGATTTTCATCAAAGTTTAAAAAAATATGATTATATTTACAATTATGTCACTTTGTTCAAATATTTTTGAGCCTCTGAAAAAGGAGGTACCCCATTTAAAATGGCCGTAGTTCCTAAATGGTAAAAACCATATGTTTGTGAACCCTCTTAAAATAAAACTGGAAGTTGACACTTTAATCAAATCTTGATTGTTTCATTTCAAATGTGATGTGGTGGGTTATAACAGCCAAGTAACAACTGTACATGCAGTGTAGTAAACGTTTTAGGAGCTTGTTCAGATTCTTCTTGATCATCAGCAACGATCAGTGAGGTGGTTTGGTCCCAGATTCATTTTGCAGAATGACAATGAGCCCAAACATCCAACCAGAGTCATAAGGTACCATCTCCTGAGACAAAGAGTCTGGAAATCCAAAACCAACCAAACCCTTTACTTAAATCTCAGAGTCTGCACTTAAACACAGGTCTTGGTTATTATCCTCTGTGATGCTGGGACTGTCCTAATATACAGTATCCACGGACCAGTGAGAACAACGAGGCAAACAGGAAATACTGGTTTCGTTTTTTTCTTTTTTTCTGCAGTTTGTCATAAGTTCATCAATGAAATCTTATCTCTGGCATCTCTCTTTGCAAAGTGCTGTGAATTTGGTACATGTCATGAGAAACTGAGTGAGCGTCCCGGGACCAGAACTTACTAAACACAGTAAGTTTCATTCCTCTTCAGAACCAACGTTGGTGCAGCTCAGCCAAGTGTTTTCATCAAGCGCAGGAAAAAAAAACTTCAAACTGACAATAATTACAGTGAGAGGACAGGAAGTGAGCAGCAGAGAGTCAGACGAACATGAGGCTGAATCCAAACCTCCCTTTGGACTTTTGGTGACTTGTTCACCATCGTCACACTAAAGCTGTTTCCACACGTGAACTCTGGACAATGTCTGGACCCGATTGTCCAGACATTGTCCAGACTTGTAGCACAGAGCAGGAGATTTGACTGTTCGGTCTCGGCGAGGAGCGTCCAGGAGTCACGACACAACACGTTGTCGCATCATGTGTGAAGTGGAGTAAATACGGTAATTTATTTATTTAACAGGTGATGTCTGGAGACGTTCAGGGCTCCAGTGCAGGTCTCAAAACGGTTCAAGACTACAAGGCTGCTGGGCTGTGAGGGGACGAAATGAGCTACGAGACAGGACTTATTCGCCTGTATGGATCAAACAAGCTGAGCTGCTGTTCTATGTCGCACACACCTGGACTCACAGCCCTGATCCTCCTGGAGCTGGACGATTCAAAAAGTAGTTTAACATCCTCTTTATTTCCAGGTGTGTGTATGTGAACGTCCGTTAGCATTAAGCTGCTTTCACAAAAGATACCGGACAGTTATAGCTTCAAACACTACAAAAATAGTTTCAGAGCGTTGTAGCTTTTCCAATTATTGTCAAAGAAAAACATGGTTTGGACATTTAGATTCAGCCTGTGTGTGTGTGTGTGTGTGTGTGTGTGTCGTACCCTCCACGTGAGACCACCAGCTTCACTTTGACTCTGTAGGACACCAGGATCCCCAGAACCTCCTTGTTGGTGACGTCCTTCACACTGAAGCAGACAAACAGACGTAGCAGGTGAAGCTTTACTTTTCTTTAAAAGTAAAGCTTCAGAAACACAAACGGGTGTGTGTGTGTGTCTGTGCGTGTGTCTGTGCGTGTCTCTGCGTGTCTGTCTGTGCGTGTGTGTCTGTGCGTGTCTGTCTGTGCGTGTCTGTGTCTGTGCGTGTCTGTCTGTGCGTGTCTGTGTCTGTGCGTGTCTGTCTGTGCCTGTGTCTGTGCGTGTCTTACATGGTGGAGGAGGCCAGGTTGGTGTCTTCATGCTTGAGTTTTCCGTCCAGAGCGAGTCCCCTCTTCTCTCGGTTCTTGTCGAGCGTCGGGGTCAGAGTATACACCTTGCAGAAAGTGGAGCTGGACGACACCTGGTCACTATGGAAACAACACGGCTGTCAATCAAACTGTTCCGATAAAGCCCGCCCACTCCACTAAAACCAGCTTAAACTTGTTTAAACAGATGACGTCTTTACTGGGACTTACTCGGCCTCGAGCTGGGCCACTGGACATTTATACTGGGCAGTGCTGAACAGGCAGATGTCCGCATACTGACGCACTGCAGAGGAACAAACGACAACACGCACATTACTGCCACGTTCATAAAGACACAAAGACAGGAGCGGAGAGAGAAACCGGACGTACCGGAGATCTTGACTCTCTTGACGGTCTTGGTGGAGTTGTTGGTGACGTGAACGTTGACGCTGATGGGCTCTCCGTGGTAGTACAGCTACACACAGTGCACCATGGGAAAACAATACTATTAATTTAAAACAACAATTTAAATACACAAAGTAAAAGAACCAGCACAAGATAAAAATCCTGCATTGGCTTCATGTAGTATCAGCAGTAAAAGTACTTGTTGTACTGTGACTGTTCATTATCCAATTAGAAATATGAATTCAGTGCTCAAGCAGCAATTTACTGATGGAGCTCAACCTCTTCTAAGGGTCCTGTCTGAACTTCAGCTGGTCCAGAATCCTGCTGTGAGGCTCATTACCAAACCTAGAGAAGGTGAATGGGGTTATAAAGCGCTGTGTTACTTGCTTTTGAATAGATCAAGTTCTTCTTCTTTGGTTCCATGTTGGTAAACTAACAAGATGTGTTGAGCTTTGTGCCCAAACGAGTCCTTCACTGAATCATTTACTTGTGTTCTGTGTTTCTGTAAAAACAGTATGTGACACTAGCTGTCAGATAAATGTGGGGAGTAAAACGTTTCTGTACCTCTTTGTCCAGAGACGCCTCCAGGTGCAGGGATCTGTCCGACATCAGGAAGCTGCGAGTCGTCTCCACCATCGGCTGAGGACCAGGTTTCTCCGGAGCGTACTGAACCTTCCTGATCACCAGACGCACCGAGTTCCTGCAGACATTGAACACATCATATAAAACAACCAGAATACCTACATACGGGATTCAGGAACCGTCTGCTCTTTATTTAACCCATCAACTAAAACCAACCCATTCCAAAAAGTCAGCATCACCAGTCTACATTCATTAGTGACCTTGTATAGTCTAAATTCTACGAAACCATTCAGCCTCTGGTGAATTCAAACTGCACTGATGTGGTGTTGGAGCCGTTAAATTCTGTCTGAAACGACCCAGAATTTCAATTTCTGTGTTTTCAAACACTTAAGAGTAAAGTTACTGTGTAAAAGAACAGGGGCATTGTGGGAAGCTTTCAGTTCTACTCCTAAACCATCATCAGATCAACAGTTTCTTTCAAAAAGAAAGAAAAATCTCGCCAAGGAGACAAAGTTCATGACGATTAAAGTCTCCAAGAACATTTCTTATTTTATATCCATCCAGGATCCTACACCCAAAAGTCTGAAAACATCTGTTGTCCCCACAAAACTGCTGTCTGCCAGAAGTCTGGGGCCCGTCACTGACGACCAACTACGCTTTGCTGACAACATCTCCTCCACCTCACAAAATCAGAAAGACCAGACCCCACCTCTGAATAAGTCCTCATCCAGGCGTCTGGTGGTCTCTACACCACACAGAAAAAGATCCCAAGCAAAGCTCTTCAGTTCCACGGACCCACGATGGTGAAACATTTGACATGTTGCAAGGAAGTTAAACATCTAACGGACTTTGTAAACCTCAGACAGACTGGATGTGTTACCTGGAGCCAAGCTGGAGGCAACATGTGCAGATGACAACCACCTATGTACACAGTCAGTACTCTGTATCACTGAATAACAGCTTTCTGGCATCAGCAGATATGAATCTTTCTTGACCTGTGAGCGTCTCTCTCTCCTCTGGCTGCTCCGGGACCTGGTTTTAATTTAAAGCAAAAGCTTTAAATGTGCCACCATGCTCCTGTTCTTTTACTTTACACGTGTTTTTCTCAGCACCATCTTCTTCTGCCGTTAGTGGCACACGTGCCAGATTTTGCTGTGTGACTGGATATGGACCATCATTTACCTCAAGTTGCTTTACAAGCTGCACAACATACTACATCCTCTGCCCCCAGACTGTTAAACTGGGCGAAGAAAAACACACACTAAAAAATACAAAAGTAACAGAAATGCACACTGGGACTCGTAGTTGACTCCTCCCTTGAAAATGTTCTGTACACACGCACGTTGTAACATAGCTGTTAATCACTCAGGCTGCTGATTTTAACCACGAGTTCCAACGTTTACCGTGGTAAACAAAAGAACCTCTGGGACTGGGCTGAGCTGCAGAGTTACTGAATGTATGCAGATTACACTGAGATCTCTAACACTTTGTTTTCACAGCGGAGCAGTCTGAGCCCTCGTGACGTAACACGAGTGTTTGCCAAAGTGTCTGAGTGCGTAAGCAGGGACACAGGAACTGGGTCCAAGGCACATTCTTCACCAACAGCCATTGTTGCTGCATTGAGTAACGGTCGTGTGGGCTGTAGAAACATGTCTGTTTCCTTTCCTGCATCAGATTTCTGTCGGTGTGGTTGTTGAACCACACAGAAGAACTCGCAGTATAACAGTAGTACTACATACAGTATTACTGAGGATACTTCACTGACATGTTTCTCAGACTCTGCTGGAAATGTCAGGACCTGACATCATGTTGTTGCTGTTGTGTCGACCACTGATCATTATCTTCTACATACAGCAGAGCTTTTCCTCTCTACTTTTACAACAGAGCTCAAACTACATTTTCACTCTGACATTATGGGCTTAGACTTTGACCTTTGAGCAGTAAAAACATTAAATGTTTACATGTTTCAGCTTCTCCAGCTTAACAATGTGCTGCTGTTTGTTTAATATCACAGTCAACTGAATATTTTTGGGTTTTGTGCTGAAAGTCAAACATGTTCTAACATTTTGTAGATTAGCACATTAATGCATAATGACATTAAAAGGGTCATATTGTAGTGGTACATATACAGTATACTTCAGTGAAGGTGGTGTCCATGGGGGCCCACAGTTTGAGGTGAACATGCTGAAACTCTCAGGTTTCAGTCTGATCGACTCTCTTTTGTAAAGAGTTTTGTCAAAATGCTGCATCGGTTGATGTCAAGCTGTGTGGAAATAAGTGACCATCTGCTTTAGCCTCCAACACCCTCTAAGTACCCCGTCCCACCCACCATCTCAGGTTGGCTGCCATCACTCTGCTCACGGTTAGTACTAGTCTGAGCGTTGATGCAGAGGTTGATATGTTCCACACTTTTCCCAAAAGACAAAACCAACAAACAAACGTTTTTATCTCTTTACTTCACAGACTACAGGACGCAGCAAGATGTTCAACTAGCTTGTTGCTGAAGGACGGTGCTGTTCCAACTGGGCATAGTTTGGCCCACAGGAAGACTTCCACACGTTGGCCAATCAGAACAGCGTGCGATGGGAGGGGCGGGGTTAAAGCTACAGGAGTACTAATGATGTTTTTAAGTCTCAAGGTCAGAGAAGCTGTTGTATAAAGAGGCTTTAAAACACGCATTTACACTTTTTTAACTTGAAAATCGTCTAATCTTGTATCAACGGAGCCTCAGAATAAAATCTAAACCCCTAAATTAGGCAGAATACGGCCTCTTTAACTGCAATAGTCGCAGTGCTATTATCAATTATTAATTAACCTTCAGATTATTTGCTTTATTCGTTTTTCTATAAAATGTAAAAAAGGTGAAAATGGTGTTCACCGGTTCTCAGAAGCTGCACATGTTCTGATTACAGTAAAAGAAAAGCAGCAAATCTGTGAAGCTGAAACCGGTGAGTTTCAGTTTTAAATGAATTAAAGGAACAAAAACTAATTTATAAACTAAAAAGTTATTCTTATTAATAATATCAATGGATAAATTGTCTCTTAGCTGTAATCAGAACTTTAAACTTTACAAAATAAGAGCCCCGTCCACAGTGTGCTGTGTTGTAGGTTTAGAGCCGTTTACTGAAGTCAACCCTCAATTACAGTGATGTCATTTGTCTTTAACATGTTATCAACACCTATAACAGCTATAAAGCCTCAGAAACCGGTTTGCTGCAGGTGTGATCTCACCTCTTGTGAATCTTCTCTTCTATTGTCTTGGCACAGAAAGCTCTGATCTCAAAGTCGACACCACAGGCCTGAAGAGAGAGAAGAGAAAAAAAAACAGTTTAACTCCAGCCTGCTCAGATTCTACTGACTCTGCTGAAACACACGATGCATTTTGTTCAGGTGCTGTTTAAGTGTTTCACCACAGAAGAACATCTGAGCAAATACTTTTAAATTCTGCCTTGTAAAGGTTTCTGGATCCTTTATTTTTATTTTTACCCACTGGTTTCACAGCTTCTTACCATCTCTCTACATGTGGATGATACTGTATGTAGAATACAAATCAGCATAGAAGGTCCAAAAGATTAAATTTAGGTCCTGTTCTGCTCACATTGATCCATACAGGTGAACATCTACTGTAATAATACTGAGAGATGCCTCAAATATCAAAGAAACAATACAATGACCACACTGCCAGTGTTTCATATAAACAATAAGGAACAAACATAAGTGATGCAGAACAAAGTACTTTCCAACAGACACAGATTAGTCCAATGACTAACTGAGAACTGCGAACCTTTACTGTGACACCTCTGTACCGTGCACACTGGTTCAGTACCTGTACTCTGCTCAGTTAACATGTTTGTAAGATGATTTTAAGAAGTTACTCGAGTCTAAACAAATGAGCAGCAGCAGCATGAGAAGGAAAAACGTCTCTCGTGTGTGCTGTAGTAGAGAGTAGTTTGACTACAGGGAAATAAGGAATCATTTGCCTGTGAAGTGATTGTGAGTGTTTGCGTTACCTTCCCAGTGTCCTCCGGCCCGGGCTGTAAAGTGACTGAACAGGGGAGGTTCTGAGGAATCTGAAACAGAAAAACACACAGTCAGGGATTACACACCTGACTTTATGAAAGACTAACCACAGTTTATCGATCAGGGTGATTTATTTCTCTTAAATCATTTTTCACCCAGTTCTCAGTGACAGTTACTTCCTGTTCACCTCCCATGGATTCATGGACTCATTTGGACTTGAATGTAATTACATACAGAACGCAGTTTCATTTAGTTTAGGTTTGACATTTGTTCATGTAAATTTAAATGTACATTCGTCTGATTATCTTTGAGTCTGGACTAATAAAAAAAAAAAAGACGTCCCTTTGGACTCAGTGACTTTGTTCACCAACGCTTTGAGCTATCAAGGTCCGTTTTGTCTGTTGTTGCTTTAGTGAAGGCGTCACTTGAAAAGTCCTGATGTGATGCCAGCGCGAGCTGCAGTGTTGGTGCCACTAGGGGGCGCTGAGCACGAAACACAGACAGAAAGCAGAACTCATCTGTTCAGTTAAACTAAACAAGTCGACGAAGTTCTACCTCAACACGCTCATGTACATCGTCATATATCTATATCGCCACCTTGTGGACAGAGCTTGATCATCTCAGGTACATAAGAGCACAAACCGAGTGTCTTCACCGGGGACGTGCATTAGCGCCGGCTGGGCCAGATGTTGTTATTTGCGTCCACATACTTGTGTGAACTATGATTGGGGCCTAACTGGGACCAAGTCCTGCTGATGCAGATCTATTAACACACCTGCAGAGGTCTCATCTTCATACATTAACTGTGAACCTGTGTTTTGGCATCTGCTGCACATCCAGCTGGTCCGAATCCTGCAGCTGCGAGGTCGAGCTGATGGCATTAAGGTGTTAATTTATTCAGTGACAAGTTCTATCACGACTCAGCCTGTAGCAGGATTTTAACCAGAAGAGAAATGACAATCATCTTCATAAACGCTGAGACCTTCTTAAAGTCCTTCCTTGTACTGTGAAGACCTCTTAGAGTTTTTCCAGAGGAACATGATGCTTTGTCAGCTTTCTGCATTCAGGTCATAGGGATCAGTGTGGTTAACGGTATGGTATGTTATCCTGTTTCTTCAGTTTGAACATTTAATGTGAAATCTCTTAAGAGTAGCACCCCGTTTACTTTCTGCACCGCTCACTATGAACATGTTTCCAGACATGGATCCTGCACTTTCCTGCATACGAGGACACAAATGTCCGAGTCAGTCGGCCCAGACAAACAGACTTTACCCCACCAGCTCCCGAGTACTCTGAGTAATGTCCGACTGAGCACATGTGTGAACACTACGACTGTGTGTTTGCAAGAATCTGGCGATATGATGTGTATCATGATACATAAGAAGCAATATATTGGTAAATATTGCGACTTTTTAAAATGTAATTTTAGGAAGACACTGATAAAGAACACATCACAATACGCATAAATTCAGAGTAACAAAACTCACAAAATACACAACAGTGTAGACAGGACTCTGCGATTTAAACAACACAAAATGAACCACTGCCATGAATCTTTGCATTTTAATTTAAAATTGATTCAGTGCTTTTTAATATATCACACAACACAATATTTTCTTAAGCCTCCAGTGAACACAGCAGGTAACTGTCTGAAGGATTGATAGTGAGCAGGTGGACGCTCGCTTTCAGATCAATACAACACCAGAAAATATAAGACATATTCACCGTGTTCTCTGGTGCTGAATCGTGCCTCCTGCACGCTCTACCCGACCCCCACCCAAACCAAGTGTGAAAGCGAAACTCTCGACACTGTTTAGTTTACCTCCAAAATGATGCCTCACTGACGTCACAGACGACAAACACCAGTTGCACAGACCAACACGATGTGATCAGACTTCACTGATCCTCTGGGGGGTTCATTACAGTTCATTAAGGTGCTATTTGACTGATAAAAACGGACAAATATACTGTACTGTACACCTTACAGAAACCCTAGAAGTCTTTTGTTATTTACAATATTTGTCCAGTAATTAATTACACAGTACCAAAGTACTAACAGTATTTACTGTAAAAGAGAACGTGAGAAACACAGTGTAGGATCAGTGGTTCGATAACCGGCATATGTTGAAGTATCTTTGGGCAACACACTGAACCCCAAGTTGCCCCCAGTGTGTCAGTGTGTGTGTGTGTGTGTGTGTGTGTGTGTGTATGAGGAGCAGTGTAAAAGTGCTTTGAGAACCAATAAGGTAGAAAAGTTCTGAATAGGTGCAGAACATTTGGACCATTTACAGTGCAGGTGTTACAGACGAGGATGTAGAGAGTCGAGGTGATCATTATAATTTACTTAAGACGTCACTGCTCAGATCGACTCTTTACACAGTGAAGAAGTTGTTAAAACACATTCGTCATGAACCAGTTGACAACCAAATAGTTCCAGGAAACATGGATTCACAAATAAACTAGAAGTCCCTCTGTGCAAATTCCTGTTTGCATTCCACCTCCTCTGATAACCCGACGCTGTTGTCTGACATGCAAACATGCTTAAATGGATGCAAAACAGACACAGGAGGAGGAAAAGGAGTCGATCTGAGAGTCCAGTGTTCGATGGGTCGTTTAAGTTGTGTTTCCACCAGGAACCCGGGTCTGCATCAAGCACCAGGAAGATGTTTTTTAACCACCCAACCTGTGGGGCTCATGCTTTTGGGAGCGGCTGTGGCAGCGTTTTCCACAGTACTATGATACACGCAGTATTTTTACAAACTTGTGACTATAAAACTGACAATAACTGAGATGAGGCAGCACAAGAGATGTTACACTGAGCTGTCCGACATTTCTGTAGACACCATCTACACATACAGGCTTTAGATGTGACAACAGAAGAAGCTCTTTGGGCAACAACACGTGATGAGAACGAGCAGAGACTCACAGTGAAGTAGAAGGGGTGTGCATGCTGGCCGAGCTTCTTCAGCAGCCTCTCCTGCAGCCGGCTGTTGGGTTTCCGCTCCTCAGGCACTGGAGGAAAAGCCTGTGGAAAAGAGAAAGATATGTTTACTTCACAGGTTTCCTTCAGCAGTCAGGTGGAAACAAGTCTGATGGTCAAAGTCTGAACAGTAGAGGTGGAAGAACTACTCAGACCTGCTACTACACGACATCTAAAATCTAACTTGTATCAAATGTACAAAAGTATTATCAGCAAAAGATACTTAAAGAAGAAAAAGTTTTACTTTTGGTACTTCAGTTACATTTTTTACATAATAGTTTCACTGATACTCGTGTAAAGATGTTGAGGACTTGAGCTTTATTAGCTAATTGTGTGGTTGCTGAACAGGGTTTTACTGTGAACTGGTGTCAGTCTGGTTTGGTATCAGTTCTGAAAATCAGAACATAATGTCCATCACATTACCACCTTCATTTATTCTGCTGATATTTCTGTTGAGGTTATAATACTTTCACCTAAACACAGTATCTGCAGCATGAAAATACACTTAAAATACCAAAAGTACTCAGTGTACAGATGTGACTCATTTTCACAGTGTATTATATTACTGAGTTATGTTCATCACTGGATGCAGCTGGTAAAGGTGCAGATCACTTTACTTAATACTACTACTTCTTATCATATACTGAGAATATGTAAAATAACTGCAGTAGAAGTACAGTGCTGAGTACATGAGTTACTTTCACACACTGACAGGTGAAGTTTTCAGCTCAGGTGTAGTTTGACGTTTGGGGTGGAGCTCTAACCTGGAAGGTGGAGATGTAGAGATCCTTCCTGAACGACAGACCCAGCACGTCCAGGTCCTCTCGACCATAACGAAACGCACAGGTCAACGTGACGAAGACTACGGAGAGAGAAAGAGGAGAAACCTTCAGTTTTCTGAACAATCTGCTGAACAATCTGGACGTGTGACTGCGAACTTACAGGAAGAGGCCGTCTTACCTTTCCTGTCCTTCAGATACTCGGGGTCGACAAGGATCACTCCATCTGTCAGCAGGAAGGAAGAACACAAACCACCACGTCATCAAAAAACTACGTCCACGAAGTTCACTCGACTGTTTCTGCTGCATTTTAAAAAGCTGATCCTTCAACCACAAACTCCACTGATGGACTTTTACCTGCTCAGGTTCAGGATCACACACCTGGAAATCTTTAAACACATGACTCCACATTACTGCATCGTTATTGACAGAATGATTAATGTAACTTTGAAAAGTTCTGTCTCAGTAATAATCTGAGATAAAATCAGTTGTAATTAAGACCTCTAAGTAATCTATTACTAACTCGCCACGCTGCCGAGCAGGTTTGTGTCTGTTTTGCATGTAATTTGTAAAATGCAGCAACAAGCACTGATGACAGAGATTAAAATTCAGACAACACGTGTCCAGATGTGCTGACTCACCTACTGGGTCCACGTGGTCCAGGTGATCCACAAAGTCCCTCTTTCCCAGGTAAACTGTCAGCTGCACAAAACAAAACCCCCAGTTACGTTTCATCCGTTGTTGCACGTTTTTATCTGAAATCATTTGGTCACAGCTACAAATTCAAGTTGTTCAAGTGAACGAACAAATGCAAGACTTTTTATTTTTATTGCATTTTAAAAGCACTTAAAGTTTCTTATTGTAATTGATCAAAAATATTTATAGAGCTGCAACAACTAATTGTCATTTTCTGTTTCATCTACAAATTGTGAAGTTTTTAGACCATGTAGGAAGCAAACAAACAAAACAACAACTTTAAGACTTTTTAAAACCTTCCTGAATAAAGTAACTTACACAGTAAAATATCTGCGTGTTTTCTAGAACTCGTTGCAGAATAAATAAACTCACCTTACAGTTGGGGCTCGACTTCTTAAAAACTCTGAGAAGTTGAGAAAGAGGAAGAACAGAGAGAGACAGAAACACTCATGTTAATCTGTGTTTGCTTCAGTTTGTCTGAATCTGTGCAAATAAAACTTGTAACCAGGAGAAAAACACTGAATTTACATTTTAAACCGTTTAACAGCTGAAAAGTTAAAAACAGTCAAAATAATGTGATAAAATATGTTGGTTCCAAACAAGGTCACTGCTCATTTCAGCCGGAAACTGAGGAGGGAAGTGGTTTGAAAGAAAAAGTCAAGTCATAATGACAGGTTATTATGGGATGTCACCACAGAGCTTTAATGGGGGCAGGTGGAGCACTTCAGCCCGACCCCACAGTCATCAGGCTTTCAGGTGGTTTGGTCTAAAAATGACTCAGACGATCACAAGAAAAACAGAGAGTTTAAAACAAAACGCCAACAAATGTGTGAAGTAGAAACGACGTCTGTGTTTTCACCTGAAAAGTCCCTCAGCTTCCTCCACATTTCTAAAATCACTACAAACACGGCAACATTCACGATATGAAGGCAGCAACTTCAAATATCTATTGACCAAATCATGTGGCCGCAGCTCAACAGGAAACGTAAACCTCTTCAAGCTGTGCAGTCACGGTGAGATTTACAGTAACTAACCTTATTCTAACTTATCTTCAGCCCTAATGCACCAACATGTTCAGTACAGTGTGTGTGCAGCTCCGTCCTCAGCAATAACCTGGTTACTCAGAGAATCAGGTTACAGCTGTAATCAAGCAACACGTCTCCACAACTCAAAGGTAAAACTTTCTCAAGACCTTTTTTAGACTTTGACTAATATTTTACATCCACGTCACCAATAAATGAGCTGTCTGAATTTAACAAATGTGTTAGTTTCAGTTGTTTTAAACAGATCTGTGTGGACTGGAGAAATGACTCAACATCCAGATAATTCTGATGTTTATTATAAGGAAACACGGCTCAATCCTCAAGTTTAGTTTAGAACAATGTGGAGACAGAACATCACTGTCTGTTCACCAGAGACTGGTTCTGTTCTTTATCTCTGTACAGAACAGTTTAACCACAGGAAATAAAAACCAGTTTAGTACAGGTGATACCAGCCACGTAGAAACCAGCTGTGTAGGAGCAGGAGTGTTCAATGATCAGGAGCGTGAACCTCAAACTGCTCATTAAACGACGACTGATCTGAACAGAATTCAGCCAGAATCAAAAGTCAGTCAAGAACGACAGATTCAGGGTTAAACTCAGGTCTGATCTGTAGCGTCTGCCCCTGTTTGAGACTCTGTGCTTCGGTCATTTTACAAGTTGTGCAGAAAAACTCGGCTACATCCACCAAGACCTTCTGGAGATGGGTAGAATCAGTACAAACACAATCAGCATCAGGTGGAACAAACCGTCTGTCTGGTGTCAACACGCTGTGGTTGTGTCCAAACACTGAAGTTTAAACCCAGTAAACTTAAATGAAGAAAGGTTGTGTAAAATGGCCACTTCCTCCACGTGATGCTGCAACACACCAACAGGAAGTGACAGGTGGTTTTTCCTCCTCACATATCACTTTAACATATAACAGACTGAAGCATCTGAGCTCTGCTGGATGAAGAGAAGCAGAGCTGCAAACTTTGGCCTGTGAACGAACCCTCGTCAGTGAAGTGTTTACAACAGAGCAGCTTCCTGTCAGAGCCGCTGATCCGCTCCACACCACACTTATATTTAGATCACTTCAAAGCACGAATTAAAACCGATCCACAGGTTGTTGGTTCAGCTCCAGCGCTGGTAACAGAGGAGTGTTTGTAGCTGTAGTAGCTGTAGTGCACAGGTACTGTAAAGCACAAAGAGTGATGCAGAAGCATTTTAGCAGCTGAAACTGACGCATGCTGCTCTCGTGCTTCTCCCAGAGAATAAACAACTATTTTTCTTGTCTAGTTGTGATGAATGAATGATGTTCTCAATATTGACGTCTTTCCTTTGCATGGAGCGTGAAAAAAGACTAACACTATAAGTCCCACGGAAAATTAGCTCATGATTATTTGTTTTGTGCGTTTCCCGTCGCTCCGAGTGATGAATTCAAATGTCTAAAACTCAAACATATTCACTTCATGAGGGCAGAAAGTGAAAGCAGCAGGAAAGCAGATGCTTCAGCTCCACTAAGACGACGAGTCTGATACAAACACTGAAACACGATGCTCTGTTTTTATTCTCCAGCTCCTGGCGTGAGCAGCAGATGTTCATCAGATCCAGATTCTCCCTCGATGCCGCCGCGATGTGAGGTAGAGCTCGCCGCCGTGGGAATAAGCTCGACAAGAAAACAGCTGCATGGAAACGGGCTGATTTACACTCGACTGGCTGCTTCCAAAACGCCGGCGAGCATCAAGCTGATCCACCTGCAGCGGGACGGTCTGCAGGGACAAGTCCCGTCCCCCTGCGGCAGCAGTCTGCATCACCTGAATGATAAGCGAGGCTGAGACTCGACGCCTGGACAAGAACAAACTGTTTTATATGTGACGGGATCATTTGAACGGTTTTATCTCCAGCTGTGTGCTGCTAATGAACGATCACTGATAAGCTGATTTAAGTAATTCAGTGGTGACATGTACAAGCGGTTTTACAAAACGTTCAGAGGTCAGAGAAACAAAAACCTGAAATTAATTATAACTTAGATTTATCTGTTATTTTCTCACTTAGTTAGATTAGATGAGTTATGAATGATGAAATGTTCCCAGAGCCAAAAATTACATCTTCAAATGTCTTAATTTGTCTGAGCAACGCTTACACAATACACAGAATCCGGCAACTGGTATTTCTGTCAGATGAAATATGTGCAGATTAATGTGAAACTATTTCTGTGATTAATGACAAACATCTGCTGGTTTTCTTCGTCCTCTGACATAATACATTTTGGATGTTGGTGAGACTAATTGTGACGAATGAACAATTCACCGTGGACTTTGGGAGCCGGGCTGGGCCCAGTGAACACCCACCAAACACGTCAGAACTAGAACCAAACACAACACAGGTGCATAGGCGCAGCAGAGCGTTGATGTTAAGCAAGAACTGAATTTATTTTAGCCGATAGTGAATAAGAAACAACTGTTAAAATGTCAGTGGGGTTGTGAATAAAGTTGTGTTTTCACTTTGCTTCTCAGTGACACTAACTTATGTCCACACCACAAAGACGCACTACAGACACACACCCTGGTCCAGATCCACAGCAGAATACAATTGACAAACGTCACTTACGAGTCAGACCAGACACCTGACCTGTCGACCACATGATCTTTTTAAAAAAGACTGTTCTAAACTTCACGTGCAGATAGTTTGAGTGTAGGAAACACAGCAGCTGTTGGATCAACTTGCAGGAGATTCTCATGAAAGTTCAACAAGTTTGAGAAAATAATCGAGCTTACTTTTCTTCTGCATCACTCAGCATGTTCTCTGCAGCTTCACACAGCTCCGGTGTTTCAGCCTGGCTCCTTCAGTTTCCCTTTGACTTACTCGACGTCAGCGTTTGTTTCTGCTGAAGCTAATTTCAGCTAATTTAGCAGCACCAAGAGAAACCGAGCTGGTTTTATTTATATTGCTCTCATTCACTTCCTCTGCAGGTTTGATGTGAAGCAGGTGTAAAATAAATAACTGCAGCGTTCTGTTAATCTGTCATATCAATTTGAAAATGATTCATTACTCAGCACAGATCTTTAAAACTCTCTGCAACGTGTCAGTTCTACAACATCACTCTTTTTTTACCTGTTATACTCAGCAGTAAAGATATTTTATTTTCTAAAACTCTTCAGACTTGTTCTGTTTTTGCAGGTTAAGTTTCTAAACATTATTTAATCCATTCTTCCTGCACAAACTTGTTCTGTCAAATATTAGTGGTACAAACAGTCTGTGCACGAAGCTGAAGATGGATCATAGTGGCAGGAAATGCACTGTGAAAATGAAAAAAAGTGTCTTTGCTCTCGGTCAGAGTTCAGCGTGTTGCTCAGAGACACTTCAGCAGCAGCTTCACGTTGATTCAGCCATTAATTAAAACACAGCTATTTATTAACCAAACACAGAACAAGAGTGAACTTCACACTCTGCAAACTGTGACTGCTTCAGCTCCTCAGTCTATTTGAGCACTTCCTCACCGGACCAGTTCCTCACCGCACTTCCTCTGCACAAACACGCCGCAGCACTTATCACACTCGGATCACCGCCTGCAAATACTTGTCAATCTTGTTTAAGGCCTTTTGCGCGGCAGCGTTATCAGTCACTAAAGCGTCCAACACGACTTGTCCGGACCTGAAATGAAAACTGAACCCTCAACAGGTCCACCAGGGTCAAAGGAAAATTCTCTTTCCTTATAACCTGGTGTTATTTTGGTGGTTCAGTCTAGAGAACATGCAGTCGACAGCCCCATAAACTGATAAAGTGATGAGTGACCTGTGATCGATAAACGTATCTGTGCAGCAGCAGCATCAACTGACAAAACCGTCATTTTATTACGATTGATTATCAGTCCTGTCAATAAATGATCAAACTAGATATGTTTTAAAGAACTAAGTGATAGAACAGAGAGCTGTAGCATCCGCCTGGTTCTTCAACAACAAGACAAAGGGATTACTTCAGAAAATAAACTGTGACAAAAAGAGGTTTATGATACTTACACGTTTTGTTCAGCTACATATTCTTCACCACATTTATGATTTCTTGTAGTATAAATACAAACACCAGAAATAAAAAGCTATTCTTAGACTGAACAAACTTTCTCATGACACCACTAAACTTCCAGCTTACACTCGTCAACAGAAGCTTTTCTCTTAGTGCGACTTGATCTCATCACGTCCTTTTTTTCACCAAAGGAGATAAAAACCAGCACAGATAACAGACGTTAGTTGTTGCTGATGAATTTATGCTGTAGAAAAACGGCCTGGTTCTAACCACAGAGCTCGTTTCAGGAGTCCAACAAAAAACCTGTCGACTCTGGGACGAGTCACAGGAAGTGCTAACTCGTGTGCGACTCTTATTTCCTCGACTACTTGACCAGTGTTTGGTTGATTAACTGACAGACTGACAATGACTGTGTTGTGTTTTGTCTGATTTCACCGTCATACAACAAAAGACAACACACCTCCACAGTTAAGTTGGAACGTTTGGTGTTTTTGCCTTTAAGATGAGATAAGATGACCATCATCACTCCTGTTTGTGTCCAACTCATGAGACCAAAGAGAGAGGTGAGAGAACCGAACCACGACAGCTGGGAGATGGAAAACCAAAACAATGAGCTGAAAAGGGCTTAAAAACACAGAGCTGAGAGGTGCAGATCTGCTCCCTGCAGCGTCACACACGTGCATTTCTGTCAGACATTGGTAGGAGTAAATGTGAAAATTAAGGGGGACAAAAGTTCCAGTGCACACGCACAAAAACCACGTATGTGCTGTGTCACACATGAACCTGTATTTATGACGGAGAACCACACCCAGACCTCAGACCAGAGTTCACACCATTTCCTGCTGATTATCTGCAGGAGCATAAAACATATAAATATAATATTATTCCTCAGACCTGCAAACATCAGACACGTTCAGAAACTCAATTTAAATACTGAGTGTTAAAGTCAAACCGTTTCATGCCGGTGAGTGAGGCGTTAAACGCCGCTTCATAAACTGAAGCTACAGTGACGTGAAACCTCGTCGGCATGTTTCTGTGGATTTGTGCAGTGTCACGACCCCTTCACTTTATTCACATTTACTAAGGTTTACAAACCTAAAGACATTAAACACTGAAGTCTTCAGGCCACGGTCTGGTTCATCCTGTTTGTTTTCACGGTTCTTCAGAGGAGTCCAGAACCTGACTGAGTCCACCTGTGGTAAACTGAACCCACTGGACATAGTTTAGTTTGTCAATGTTCACACCTCTGTTTATGACGCTGCATGTCAGGACAAAAACTGAGCCACAAAGTCCAAAACGCTCCGTGTAGACCTGATGAGGCACAGATCAGGACAAGAACTGGACCAGCTGTCAAATCCAGATGTGAGAAGCTGTAATTAAGTCAGTGAAACGTGTAGTTTGACGTGAACAACGTCCCAACAACAAATAATCTAAATGAAACAGTTAATTTTCTGTTTTGTTCCTTATTTTATAAAACAAAACCATTTTGGTGTTTGGATTTCAAAATAAAACTCCACATACACAGATGTAAATCTCTGTGGGTTCATCGTCACAGAAACACATCAGGATCTGAGTGTGTGTGTGTGTGTGTGGAAAACACCAGTGATGTAGTTTTGTTTTCATCGCCAGTTGCAAAGGGGACAAGGAAAAGCTGAGGGAACTGTCTGAGGTCTTTATCAAGCCCACGAGGAAAATCACACAAACACTTTAATATTTAGATGAACACAGACGAGGTGTGATCATCAGAAAGAGTCGAGCTGCAGCCCGACACTAGTTAACGTTTAATCTGTTATCTGCAGCTGATCCGTCACAGAGTGTGTTTGTGGACGACAAATGTTCCAGGAAGGTGAATGTGGACGAGACAGTTTACACAACGCTCGTGTTTCCCCTGCTCCCAGTTTCCCACCTGTTTCCTAACGGGAAGAAACTGGGAGAGAGGGAGGGAAGTTAATCTGCGGTTGCTGTTTGTTTAAATGAAGGAAACGTCGTCACTGAAGGGGAAAAAAAAGGTGTAAAGATATTTTATACGAATGTGGATCTAAACAGCCGATAAACACGAGCACGAAATCCCCACGTCGACCCAGAACACTTCAACCATGATGATCTACACAAGGTTTCAGCAAGAAAACTCACTGTAGGTATTTTAAAAATTAAGTCCAGTCAACAACGATGTGATGTGGAAAAACTGAAGATATTAAAGATATTTTCTTTGATTTTAAGCTGCAGCCACATCTGTGTAATTCACCTGTGATACATGGACGTGTGCTGAGGAAACAAACACCGAGTCACTGGGAATTACTGCAGATTTGGGTCAAAATCGCTGAGCTGTGTGTATAAAGCACAAGATTTCAGTGTCAAGTGCAGCACAGCTGCTGGAACGTGGTTGGAGGTTTTTGAGCCAAAATGCAAAATATCTGCTGGTTCCAGTTTGTCAAATGTAAAAACTCAAATTTTATTTGACATTTGTGAAAGTAAACTGGAATTTGTTTGGCTTGTGGTTTGTTAGTCGAACAACTTTTTGTATTTTAATCTGCATTTTCCACTGTTTCATTTTCATTAACAAAGCAGTTAAATATTCAGTAAATTCATACATTTTGAATGCTCTGTGCACATTTGAGCAGCTAGAAATACTAGAAACAATCGTTATTCTGCGCCTGGATGAAGAAGCAGCCACAGACAGGAGGGCAGCAGATACACAACAGTGCTAACCCAATTATCAGGGAGCGTAAACACACAAAACGTGACACCCTGAGGCTCGGTGCAGCATCTTCATCAAAAACGAGCTGTTCACCTGCTCATCCTCATCTTCAAACTGCATCTAAAGCAAACACAAATCAACATTCACAGCTAATCAGCGTGAGCCTGCGCTGCACACAAACCCGAAATTAGCCTGCATTAGTAGCAGGCTAACCCGAGTAGCCCTGCAAAACGCGCGTTGGTACCGAACTCCATTCGACTATGTTTAAATTTTAACCCATCCTCGTGTTGTCGACAGGATCCAACACAACATTACATCTGTTGTGAGTCCGTCAGGTCCGCCCTCACAGTCGGCATGGACAACATCAATCAAGAAGCACTAAAATGTCATCAAATCTCGACTTTAACTGTAGGTTTCCACTGGTCAATACCGCCCACTACGTCCGTGTTTTGTATGAAAAGCATCAGAGGATTTCCTATGTGTAACACGAAAATGCGTTTTATATTAAAACGGCAGCATGTGCTTTAGCTACGTGTGCAGCAGATCAAATTACCCGTTTTGATCATTTGACAGATGTTGTGGTTTCCGTTAAAGAGATGCTTTAGCAAAACATCTAAATTTGACAGATTTCTGAGTGAAGTCTTGAGCACCGTCCCGTCCACCGAAGACGTTAGCTAACCCCACCCAGCTGGGCTAACGTCGCCTCTTGCGGACGGGGTCATGGTCTCGGTGCTTCAGACGGGAATCGACTAAACGCTCAGTGACTTCTGTGTCAGCCTCGTCGTTTAAAGCGGACAAATCGCTGCAGCACAGGCCGAGGAAAAACTCCCCCGCCCGGGCCCGCAGCTGCTCGGCTAGCGCTAGCAAAGTGCGTGAGCGTGGATGCTAACTAGCTGTTAGCCGCTGGAGCCGAACCGTCCTACCTGGTGCCCGCCTTGTCCCCCATCTCCTCGGCAGGCGGACGGCAGGAAGATCCCAACAAAACGAGGCTGGAGTCGGCGGTGTCTCGACTTTAAAACGTGTCTTTCTCCAGGCGGCTCGGTTCACGCGTCCGTCCACATCGGCGCACAGCACAGCACAGCTAACTAGTTAGTATGCTAATTTAATTTAGCGCCGCCTCAGCTGCTCCGGCTTCCGCAAAGGCAGGATCGTCTCTGTGTGTGTGTCCGTGTGTGTGTGTGTGTGTCCGTGTGTGCAGCGGCTGCATTTCACGTTGCGCAACTCAGAGTCCCCGGTAACATGACAACACGAAGCTTTAAATGTTAAAAGGACAGAAGATGATTCATGGTAAAGAACCAGTGACTCACTGCAGCAACATGTTCAGGGTTCACTGCAGCTGTGGATGCACAACTGAAGGGACACTGGTCTGGGGGGCCCCAGGGGTCGGGGGCCCCAGGGCCAGACCCTCTACGTGAAGGGACAGTTAATATTTGTTGTGTGAAAGTCACAAAGTGACCGTGAACAGACCAAAACATGAGTAAAAGGCCAAAATAAAAATAAATAGATGCAAATGGAATAAAACAGATGCAAAATAATCCCAACGAGAAACACGAGCTGAGCGAGTGAGTAAAAACTGGCATAAAACAACTATAAAAAGACAAAAAGAACTACGAAATGACGACAAAGGAAATCAAATAAAGCACAAAGGGACACACAATGACCACTGAGACAAAACATTAGAATAAAGAACAAAAAAAGAAGGAACAATAATATCACAGAGTGATGCAAAATCAGTCAAACTGATGCAAAGTGCCAATAAATAGGTGACAGTGACACACAAAATGATGATAAAGGAGCAAACACAAAGGTGCTAAATCAGTAAAAACAGATACATAATCATATAAAACATGAAACAACGACTCAAAGTGACCACTGAGATGCAAAACAACCACAAACAAATACACAAACTGGCTACAAAGAGACAAAAAATATCACAGAAAGATGCAAAACGACCACAACAAGACACAAAATGATGACAAAGGAAATAAAGAACACGTGAAATGGCCAAAAGGAGGTAAAAGACAGAAACAGTCCGTGGTGTTGTTGTTCTGTAGGACGGTGTGTGTGACTCGTCTCGTTTGGTTTGGTTTGATGTAGTGTGTGATCAGGCTCAGCTCACGTTTCTCACACAGAAACACACACTATCATCTGTCATCACTACTCCAGCTGTTGTCAGGTCGTTGGGAACACGGGAAATTCTTCAAATCTGACACAAACGTTCACTCACGGACGACCTGATTAGATTAAGGGGGTCAAAGGTCACTGTGACCTCAGGTATGTCCCATTTTCCTCATCTCTATATCTCATTACATTTGGCACAAACGTCGACTTGGACTCGTCCATGAAGTGATCAGAACATGACTCTGGACACACGTGTGTGTAACGTACACCTGAAACACAGTTATTCTAATTTATCGATCGCTTATTGGATATTTGATCAATGCTGGAAGCAGCAGATTGAGTTTGTGAGCACACTCACATCAGACTTCAGGTAAAGTGGTGTCAGATGAACTGTAAGCCATCAACATTAGTGGTCTAGTAGAATACAAAGACTGTGTACACGCACTCAAAGTAACCAGGTTTCCTGTTTACATGACACCAGTAATCAGTTTACTGAAGAAAGCTGATGGTAACCTGGTTACTTAAAATAAGTATTGTGGATGAATCTGTTCTCTAGTTTCTTTTTTAATCCTTTTCCTGTGTTTTCTCTGACTCGGTCGGAGGAGAATGACCTGTGGTTTAAAGTTTAAAAGTTTTAAACCTCCTCTCACAGCTACATACATGTATTTGTGAGGTGTTTTTAGAGATTTAGCAGGAACTGTTGGTGCTGGACCTGAGAGCCACAAACAAGTCAAAGTATTTTGATGAGAATTCACAGTGAGCATTTAGAGGACGTGCAGGGCTCAGCACCGTCCTGTACTGTGTGTTTGTACAACCTCTTCACTTCCAAGATGTTTGTCGTCACTGTGACGCTGCTGCAGACCTGCTTCATCATCCTCCTCCTCCTCCTGTGGGGCTGCTCAGAGGACAGAACAGCTTCACTACATGTTCTTCACATGGTTCTAATATGAAATATGTTCTACAGAGTGGACAGTTACCAGAGAGAAGTCCTACAGCAGAAGTGAAATGCATCTTTGTGTTGTGATTGTGTTCAATCAGCATAAATAGGAATCTTCTCAAGGTCAATTTCTCTTTTTGAAGCTTCCTCTTAGCTCGACTTGTGATATTTGATATTTTCCAGTTTGTGTCAATAAATATCTAAAGTCAGCTTTTTAAAATGAGCCCAAGTAATAAAACCACAGGAACCAATGAAAGGTCACAGAAAGATGAAATATGATATTTATTTACAAACACACGAGTTACTGTGTAATGAGCAGCTGAGCTGAGACGCTCAGTTCATCAATGAAGGTTTTAAGATTTCAGCTTTTCAGATTCAAGCACAAACACAAACCAGCTGAATGTCTCCTACTAACAGGTGCTGAGCGCGTCTCTGAAATGTTTGAGAGCCTGTGTAAAAATGAAATTATACATGTGGGATCTGTTTGTAGATTTACATCTTCAGCATGAGTCACAGGTCTGGAGCAGACAGCCACAGAGTAGAGAGAGGGACTAACACACTGCTGATGGACTAACACACTGCTGGGTTCGGTCTTTTTATGGGAGGGGGAAAGATAATAAAGAATAATGCATGATCAATGTTTTTAAAACAGAGATGAATACAGGCAGTGTGTGAACATGACATTTAAAATATAAAATACATCTCACAATTTCAGGTGGATTTGATGGACTCATCAGAGACTTGTTCAGTAAATCCACCTGCAGCCGTTGTTCACCTGGTAGAAACACGACTGTCTCCAGTTTCCAGCAGAACGTTGCTGACTCAGCAGCTGTGTGATACCAACAGAACATCGATGCATCAAACTTTGTTCACAGAGAACAGCAGCTTCATCACAGATAATCAGTCTGTTAAATAAAGAACGAGACTCTGATGAGAAGGTCGTCCATTAGTGGTCTCAGAGGACGAGTAAAAGCCTCTAAAAGCTCATCTCTAGAGTTCGGCCTTGGACCACTGCTCCACAGCCTTGTTGTGACACTGCCTTTGATGAATCCTTTAGCACAGACGAGTTACCGCTGTGATGAAGCTGCACTTTCACCATCTTGAATCGATTTCTGACTTAATGCCTTAAACATTTCTTCATGTCAGAATTTGTCTTTTTCTGATTATTTCCAGGTTCACATGAAAATATCAGTGATTCTAGACGTGCTCACAGAAAATCACTGTTTGTTTCATTTCATGCGTCTTCTTCCTTTAAACATCAGCAGCCAATAAAGGAAGTCCGCTGATGAAACGTTAATGATCATAACATAACTGATGTCTGGATTAAATCCGGATGGTGTAGGAGTCAGAGTGGGTGACGTATCGGACCCAGCGCTGCGATGGGCCAGGCTGGATGGGCGACAGGCGAAGGAAGCGGATCTGCAGGCCCGTGGCGGTGAACTTCGGCAGCTCAAAGCTCAGACCGACCGGACCCACCTCCTGCATGGAGGCCGAGCTGAGGCCGGGGACTTCCAGCTGAAAACAGGCGCACACAGGAGGAGATCATTACAAAGCGTGAGTTTACTGTAGCTATCAACCTTTGTTCGTTATAGTTTCCTAGAGCGTAAGGTATCGTCTACCGATGCCATTTTGTGTTCAACAAACTGTTCATTAATGAATGAAGTTTTATTAAACGTAAGACAAAGGAATTGTGGCTACATGAAAAGTGAAGTTAGTCAGTCTGAATAACTGCTGAGACATTTCATACAACACCTCATGATGACGAGAGTCAACAAAGTCAACAGGTTTCTTTGTCTGAGCACAAACATGTACACATGTACCTGTGCACAAATAGTCCTGATAATCCAGCAAAGAGTTGTTGAGATCTTTCAGTCTGGACTTAAGCAGTGAATCAACTGACTGACTCAAATTAGCACCTCTAACGCCGATGCACTGGAACCCTGAACTTCTCTGGACTCTAGACCCAGAGGAGTAAATGACCAAACGGACTGTTTCCCCAAGTGAGAACACGTCTGACTTGGACAGTCTCCTGCTGTGTGCTGCATATGTGTAACGTCCAGACCTGGTGAAAACACCTTGCATAACTTGTTTTGCTGTTTAGAACATGAAAACAAGTTTTGATCTTAAACTGGCAGCAGGACAGAAACAGAACAGTTTTACACACTTTCATTGATTACAGGTAATGTGCACCTGTGTGTGTGTTTGTGTGCTCACCTTGAACAGAGCAGAGAGTTGTGTTCCTCCGGGGAAACGTGGGATTTGCCAGACGACGGCTCTGCTCTGTGGCTTCAGCTCGGCGCTCTGATCCGGACTGCTCAGCTCCTGTGACAAACTGAACCCACACAACACACGAGTTCATCTGAACCGTTTTGTTTACAGCTCTACAAACCATCTCCTCATCCACAGTGAAAGATTCAGCTTCTTCTGTATCAGCACGTTAGACACGAGTTCAGGGGTCGATGGGGTTCACATGTTGCTGCAGTGCCGGTGTCGCACAGATGATGTGGGGTGAAGCAGTGAAGCAGAAAAGCTTTCAGAGGTGAGCGCACAGAAGGTGATTTAATAGATGATCCTGCCGAGGGATTTCAGCTGATGTAATTCATTTCATTTTCCACAACACTGCTCCAGCCCAAAACTAAAATGAACACACAGAGGAGTCAGGGCTGGACTGTGCTTTTTTGTCCAGTACTGCACAAAGGTTTAAGGCACTTCTCGTGTTTAGATCCACGATCATCAGGGAGGCATCTGATCAGACCCTAAATCACTCTGCAGCCGGGCAACGAGCCTAAACATCCAGCCAGAGTCATGAAGAGTCATCTTCAGAGGTAAGAAGAACAAGGAGTTCAGCAACAGATGGTACGACCCCTACAGGTCATTGAGGGCAGTTTCTCAAAGACGTTTTAGACAATGTTAGAAAGTTTGGCGCAAACAAGACACTAAAAGGTTTTTAGTGTTTTTTGTAGTATTGTTCCAGTCAATTAACTTTCACAGTAAGACATCCTTTAAACTCTTAAATTCTTGATAGCAATGTCTTCTCAGTTGTTACGGTGGTTCTGTACTTCAAATAAACCCTAATCCTAATTCAGATGTCAATTCACTGCGTCAGACAGATTGGAGCTACACTTAATGTCCATCTCTAATAGTCTAATATGTGACGGACACGGGCGGTGGTGTAGTGGTTAGCTGTCGCCTCACACTAGAAGGACCTGGGTTCGATCCCCGGGTCGACTGGGTGCCTGCATGTTCCCCCCCCCGTGTCTGCGTACTCCGGCTTCCTCCCATCTTGCAAAGACATGCATGTATGATTGGTGACTCTAAATTGTCCGTAGGTGTGAATGTGTGTGTGCATGGTTGTTTGTCTCTATATGGCATCCCTGCAATAGACTGGTGACCTGTCCAGGGTGTACCCCGCCTCTCGCCCGATGACAACCCTTACGAGGACAAGCAGTCCTCGGACACAAAGTACTGCACAACATGAGTTTGTAGTAACCCACCAGCTGAGCCAGGTAAGACGTTAACTTACATCCTAACTTTCCATGAATTTACATAACAAATTAAGACTTGCTCCTGCTCATCGATGATGCTTCCTGCTTTGTTAATGTTGTTTCAGGTGCAGTTTTTTATTTTCCTCAGATAGATGAAGATGAACCTTCCTGTTTATGTTCACAGAGTCAACTCAGTCAGAAAAACAACACAAGACTCATTCGAATAAAGAAGTCCTGACTCCAGGTCTGAGGTCATGTCAGGCTGCACTTCCTTCTTTTTTCATAACAAACAAACTTCACGGCTCCATTTGAATGGGAGTATCTCACCTCACAGAGCCTTTGGGAACAGGGATGTTGGCACAGACGTTGATGGCAGCGCTGCAGAAACACAACAACACAGTCATGATCATCAGAGTGAGCTTTAATCACTCATCTACTAATCCTCAATATGTTCATTAAGACTGTGTCACTAAGTGCTCCCTGCACAGCTCACCGCCACATTATCCAGCACACGTGGGAACATTTCCATTTCCAATTTCTGATGACAGACATAGTTTCAGTCATACAGGTACTTTCTGTATGATACAGTAACAGTACTGAGGTTTGCATGATTTGTTAGATTGGTTGTTTAGGATGTGATTCTGTCATTTTCTGTGTTTGTTTATTGATAAACACTTTCAAATGAGTAGAATATTTTTCAAAAAGAGCAAAATGAAGATCAAAATGTGATCAGAGCAGCTGGACTGTGACAGAAATAAAGAGGAAACAGTTCAGGCTACAGGAAGTCAGACACTAAAAACCTTCATCGCAAAGCAAAGCGCTGCGTGACTGGTATGTGAGGAGGAGAAGGAGATGACAGACCTGAACAAAGCTAATGTGCAGAGTATCTTACAGAGTATTACTGTGTAGAGTACAATACATCTAAAGTTGCAGTATAATATTTACATATTTATTCACATACAGAATGTAGTGGTTAGAAAGAGGAAAACTGTAGTGAGAGTGCAAAGAGATACGATGGTGATAAATTGATCATGAATGGGACGAGTCTGTGAAGAATTTACATAGCAAGTGAATAAGCTCATAAACTCTGAGTTGATTTAAATCGTTGTCACGAAACGTATGAAACGTATAAAAAGTGACCGACCTCTTCGGAGACAGATCGCAGCGAAGCTTCAGGTACATCAGCAGCCTGCAGAGATGACAGAAAGAGCTGTGAGCACAAAACCTGTTCTGACATGGTGGAGCACGTCTCCTTCAGTCAGTCAGTCAATAAGATGCTCACATTTACTCTCTCTCAAGACTCAATTTCAGTCTTTTGTTTTTATTCTTTCTCCTTGTTTGTCTCCTGCTTTTCACCGTGACTCCTGTTCTTATTGTCTGTGAGCTCGAGTTTACGATGCTGCCGAACACACTTCTTTCTGTTCATTAGATCGGGACCAGCTCACAGAAGACTGTGGCCATACGTGCACATCTTTGAATATTTTATGTAAGTTTCCCCCCTTTAACTGTACGTGTTAACTGAATGATGTTCACAGTGTGACACAGACTCGTTTTACACGGCACAGGTCGGGTTTGAGGACGTCCCAGTGGTTGTTGTATTCAGATCTTTAAACTGAAACATAATACAGAAATATAACAGTAATTAGAAAGCACGTAAGGAGCCCAGCTAGTAAAGAGAACTAAGCTAAAGTTATAACACAGCTGGGTATCACTGTACAGAGCTGCTGGTCGATGTCGACCACTCGTACTGGTGGATAACAATGATATTTACTCCTTAACAGAGCTGTTAACGTTAACACATTAATGTATGAACACATTACTATTTCTTTAATGCAAATTATCTATATAACCAAGTGTTTTACAGGAACCAACTTCTTCCTGTAATCACAGGGTGGCAGGTTACCTGGCTGTGTGTGACAAGGACACATCAAATAATACGATGACTGAGGAGACATCACCAGGGCTGAACGGTGTGTTTCATTATAAAAAGTTTCCAGGTGGAAGTCTGAGTGAAACCAAAGTTGTGTGCATATATTTCAGTGATGAACTGTTCTTCCACTGAAGCGTAACAAGTTTAAAGTACCATCCAGCCGGGGCATCAAGTGAAGCACTTTGTTCTTTCAGTTTTATCCAAAAAGTTATATAACATACTCTCAGAAAGTGAAGCTGACCTGCTGGTATAAACATCCTTTTCTAGTCTTTTAGTTTATACTGTGTTTATAATCCAAACAGTCGCTCAGAGTGACAACTGTAAATTTCACATTTACCAAAAAACATCTTGATTATCATCAAGACTTTTGGACAAATATTCTGTGGACTGATGAGACAAAAGTTGAACTTTCTGGAAGGTGTGTGTCCTGTTACATCTGGTGTAAAACTAACACAGCCTTTCATAAAAAGATCATCAGACCAACAGTCAAACATGGTGGTGGTAGTGTGATGGTCTGGGGCTGCTTTG
>JAUMHL010000002.1:23186785-23197800 GCA_032362345.1 Sandelia bainsii | reverse complement strand
TGAACAATGTCTACACATTCATTCTGATCAATGTGATGTTATGAAATCTGCTTTTCTTTCACAAACATGGTCACTTCTATGTGTGTCCAAACCTTTGACTGGTAGTGTAGGACCAGGCAGGTTTGGACAGATTTGATCCCCTAATAAATGAAATCATCACTTAAAAACTACATTTTATATTTACTCAGGTTATCTTTGTGTAATATTAAAATGTGTTTGATGATCTGAATCATTTAAGTTTGACAAATATGCAAAGAAAAGACATATATATGTCATGAGGGGGACAAATACTTTTTCACAGCACTGTGCATTAAGAGTTTCTACCCCTGCACTGCAGCTCTGTAAGGAAACTCTCTGTGGAAGCTAAACGAGGGAATGTTTGCATAAAAGCTCTCATAATTTCTCCACAGTTCGTCTGATGCTTTCAGTCAAACCCAAGAGAACCTTTAAAGTCGACTCTGAACACGTTTTTCTTCATATCAAATCCACTGTGGTGGCGTAACGAGCCAACATGGTGAAGGGGAAAAGGAAGGATTCAGTGTATCTGAAGTCGTTACCTTCCTCCGTTGTCTCTCTCGATGGTCGAGAAGAGACGGAAAGGAGGAGCTGAAGGCAGGGTGTCGCTCAGCTGGTACTGCATCACGGTTTGCTGCAACCACAGGAAAAACAGAAAGACGAGGACGACGTTAGGAAGAATAAAACTGAGTTAAGGCAGCTGTAAGGGAATATGTTTACATGCACACAGTATGTAAACAGCAGAAAGTGGAGCACTGTGGTATGTAAACACCTAGTCCTGGTTTCTGACTGCAGGCGTATCATCAAGTGAAATTACACAAAGTTACACAGTGAAACACACATATCATCATAAACCACATAATGATGATTTACACACTGCAGTAAAAGTAACGTCTGACAGCAGTGATGATGATGATGATAAAAAAGGTTTCAGATGCTAAATACTACAAAATATACTCTTTAGTTCAGATAGTCCATTCTACAAAAAAGTATTCTTAAGTTCATGTTTTTGGTGGTAAGTACTACAAAATACTGTAAGGTAAAGTTAAAGGCAGAAAATACTATAGAAAATACTCTTGAGCTTGAGTTTCAAATGCTAAATACCACATAAAACATTTCAAGTGGTAAAAACTACTGAAAATACTTTTAGGTTAATGTTGCAAAGAGAAAATACTACAAAAATATTCTTCAGCACGGGTTTCAGGCTGTAAATACTGCAGAAATACTACAACATACATGTAAGTAAATGTTTGGAAATACTAGTAAAGTCAGACTTTAAGGGTAAATACTCTTTAGCTTTGGATTCAGATGGATAAACACAGGAAATACTTGGTTTACGTTTCAGGAGGTAAATTCACACTGTCACAAAAAATATGTCACATTGTGTTATTGAAAGAGACAAAGACAAAAATCACTACATGAAAGTAAAAACTCTGATCACTTCATGTTTATGATGCTTTAAGGAGCAGTGTAGTGTAAAGTGTGACTTGGTCACATTTAAATGAGATGAATTGGTGGGAAATCAACATGTGAGAGAGCTGAGACGATGAGTCCAAACTAACAAACAAACTAAAAGACAGCGAGTGGATAAGAGCACCTCTCCCTGGCTGGGACACAGTCGGAGGATCCGGTGGCTGTCGAACTCGTCCAGTCGGACCGCCTGGTGGAAACTGCACTCGTCAACACGAACGGCCGCCCCGTAACCTGAAGGAGACACAACACAAACTACATGAAGATTCATCCTGCAGAGACAGAACAAGCACTCTGGTTTAAACCTGCCGCTGCTCGTCAGCACGTCACACAGTAAACACAACCGTGAAAAACAACGGCAGGAAATTAAATGTTGGAGGAAATGAAGTCCACCTGCTTTAAATAACACTGACAGGATAAAAACGTGTGTCTGCTTTTTATTTAGCCAACAGACGACAGAACACACGATGAACAGCTCAGAATCAATGATGTTACATAGAACTGAGGGTGAGTGTGTGTTTCCTCCTCTGATTCAGCTGTTCTTTATACAACAGGTTTTAGTTCTGGTTTTTTGTTTTTTTACCATTTAAAAAAAGAATTTAATTAACTTTCTTCATTAATCATTAGCACTTTACACTTCAAGTAAATAAAGTGAAGTACAGTAGTAAGAAGGGGCCAGAAACACATAGATAACTAAAATAATAATGAAGCAGAACTATTACAGAAACAGTACAGTTACAATTAGTAACAAGATGATAATGTGCAATACACAATAATAAAGTTTAACTGTATCTGTCATATTTTGACTGAATCTGTTTTACAGCTTCATTACTCAAACATTCCCTTTTGTTTAAATGTAAAAAACATTTAGTTCTTCAAGGTTATTTGTTACCTTGAAACACGTGTAGTAAGTTTTGTTCAATAACCGCAAAATTGAGCTGAAAAAAAAAATCTGTTTCTACTGTGAAGGTAATATCAGAAGAAGAAGGAGATGATGAGCATCCCTGGGGTTCAAAGACGACTGCCCTACCAACTGAGCCACAGTCGCCCTTACTACCCTGTTGAAAACCCCAATATTAGCTCATTAATACATGATAATTACCATGTTATTACTCTATTATTACAGCAGCTTTTCTTTTATGAGTGTGTGTGTGTGTTTGTTTCACCTCGGAGCTGTGATCTCCCAATGCTGAACTCCTCATTGAGGCCGATTCGCATCTCTGTCAAACGAGGACAGAGAGTTAAACAGAGACAGTCCACGTCTCACTGTAAGTAATCAGATTACTCCTCTACCTCTGACTTATTATGGAAGCATGTTCACAGATTTTAGTTGTATAGTGAGAGAAGATGCTGCTTCCTGACTTTTCTTTTTCTTACTGTGTGTCTGTGTCAAAGCAAGAACAACAGAGACCTGGTAACAAATCTGGTGGAACCGACTTCTTCACACAGTTTCACTTAAGACTTGTTTTACTCCATATAACTACACTAGAGTTTCTCCCCATGTGAGAACACGTCTGACTTGAACAATCTCCCGCTGTGGACTACGTGTGTGAAAACACAACACTGGGGGACACATCACCTTCTCTTGGACAAATGAGTGAAGCATCATGGGACTGACATGTGGGAGGGGAGAAAGGAGATCTGCACCTCCTTTGTAAAACTCACCTGAGCAGCTCGGCATGTAGCACTTCACTCTGATTTCTCCCTCAACGTCTGCCTTCAACAAAACTCCCTGCAGATAACGGAGCAGAGACGAGGCAGGTTAGTGAGTAAGAGCATGTTTCAGTGACTGATGTTGTCACGTTTGGGTTACTCACGTTGGAGCCGACGACGACCGACATCCTCTCAATCACGTCCACAAATATCTCGCTCTTTCCCCCCTGGAAAAATAAACACACACAGGTACAGAAACTGTGAGACGTGCTTCTGCTTTCGTTAGTGATGATTGTTCCAGCTGGGACCAGACTATTTACTGGAACATCTTACTCATTTATTGAGTTTCAGCTCTGATCAAAAACGTAGGAGAAATAATGGAATTCCGTCTATGAATCAATAAATATGAATAATTTAATAATAATAACAACATAACAGGTGTGTGTAGACTCAGGATCTGGATGCAGGTTTTCTGCCACAATCAGCTTGTTGGTCAAAGCGTTTTAACAGAGAAAGATTCAGATTCAGCCTAAAACTTCAAACACAGACAAATGATCAGAATAACCAAGCTGAGGGCTTTGTGCTGTCTTGGCTGATGTAAGAGGGCTTTTTTTATTAGGTTTAAATTTAAAGGAGCTTCGTTTCGTCTTCCACTTGATCTAAAAAATACCAAGAATAATGTCAAAAATACCAAATGTATTTCATTTTAACAAAGTGCTGAGTAAAAAAACAAAATGCACCAGCTTCTCTACTTTCTGGTTTGTTCATCTGCATGTTTCTAAGACAAAATTATACTTGTGGAAAATGACATACTTTTAAAAGTCACTGACTTCCTCACAGACCCAGTGAACTTCCCTGTCTGACAAATGCCATCAAGACACAGGACTTTACTCACCGGTGGGATCGCGTCTGCACTGGATAGTTCAGTTAAAACACAAAAGGAAGCTGGAGAACAAAGATTAAACTCTGTAACAGTGGTAGGTGATGTTGTTTACCTGCTCTCTGTTGGACTGGATGGGTCTGGTGGCTGCACAGCTCGGAGCCACTTTACTCTGCTGAGTCTCTGCTCCAAACTACAGAACAACAACATGAGAGGAAGCTGTAGCGGACAATAACAAACATAAATAAAAATGACTTTTCTGTGTTATTAACACCCTGGAGGTGTCGCTGGTGTTAAGGTACCAAGCCGACGTTGCTGAGGTCAAACAGGCTGAAGGGTCTGGAGGAAACCGCTTCAGTCTGGATGAAGTTCTTCAGGACATCAGAGGATGTGGTCTGGATGTAACCAAAGTCCTGAGACAGAGACGGTTTGATAGATTAAATCATGAACGTGGACCCCGACATCGCATTTCACTAGTTTATGATCACTGATAAACACGTCCTCACATTTGTGGAGACACATACGCCTTGTTCTATCACTGAGGAAATCAGTGCCCGACACTCATTTCCACTCCTACGGTTTGTAATTAATGGATGTGGAAACACCAAAGCTGCAAACACAAAACGTGCTAAAAAGAGCTAAGGCCTCATCTCCTCGTGTGCAGCTTGTGAGGAAGAGTCCATGAAGACAGGGAGACTCACCAAGACCTCGTCCAGCAGCTCGTAGATCAGGGCGAAGTTCATCTGCACCGACTTCTCCGTCAGGCTGCCACAGTAGTCTTTAACCAGAGCCGTTAACCTGAGAGTCCACACACACACAAACTGGTGCAGTTTCTCCTCATTGTTCACCAAAACCTATAACTATAAATCTGTGTCATTTTTTGTACTATGACAATCAGGCCAGATGCTCTCACTAACTGTTTGATTGTGAACTGAGACTTTTGTTCAAATCTTTATCCTTCATTTAAATTATTAAGTTGGGATTAAACGTTTGTTGAACCACTGGTTGCAGGTGAGTAAGGAACCGTTTTACTTCTCAATTCTCTGACTTTTCTCTGTGAGGTTTTTAGTTGGATTCAACCAGCTGCTGACTAACAACATTAATGGTTCTGTTAAGTTTATTGTATGTTTCGTGTGGGAATTAACTGTTTTTACACAGACCCCCCAGTTTTAGAGGCTCATATAACATTTGAAACCAAACACTTAAATTAAAGTCAACAGTCTTCATTCTAACCACATGTCGACTGTTTTATTTCAGATCCACTGTGGTGGCCAATGACCAAATACTTATGAACCAGTTTGTGTAGTGTGTGTCTGTGCGTGTGTCACATGCTGTACCTGTTCAGGAACTCGATGACAGTGAAGGGTGAAGCGTCCGCGGTGGTCGTAGCGACCCAGTACAGTCCTCCCTGTCTGACGTGGACGAAGTGAAGATCTTTGTGCGTCTGCAGAACAAACACATCACACTGCTTAGAAAAATATACACAGGAAACGATGGAGCGAGATCACTAAGGAGAAGACGGATGTTTCTGTCTCGGGTTTTGGAAGGGAGTTTTTTTCTTATCCAATTACTGGATATAAAAATGTAGAGAAACACCTGAAACACATTAGACATCAGACTGTCTGCAGACCTGGTTACACGTATGCATGAAATCAGTGCTGTCCAGGAGACATCTACCTAATAATAATAATAATCCTATCTCTAGGATTTCTGTTCACATCACAGTTAAGAAATCAGCTACTGGGGAAAGACGACTGGGACTGGCTTACTGAAGACCAGGTAAACACAGTCAATTTGTTTGGGAGGCATGATAGCTCAGTGGGTAAAGTAGTAAAAGTACTAAAGTAGTCGTCCTCAAACCCAAAGGTTACAGGTCGAGGTGTCCTTGGACAAGACACCGATACTCTGACCCTCTGACAATAAATTTCCCCAAGGGGATTATTAAAGTATCTATTATTATTATCAATGCACCATGTACCATTACAACAGGAGGCTGGTCTCCGGGCAGTGCGGTGACCTTCTCGTAAAAAACGCCGACAACATCACTTCCAGCTTCTCCACGGACTGGTGGTGAAGTTAAGAACTTCTGTATGACCGAAACTATATAATTTACTCACACTGTCAATTCCCCTGCTTGGTCACCATCAAATACAGGATGAAAAATGTTCATTACATTAACTTAAAGTCCAGTGGAACATCATCAAATGTCTGATTTTGTACAAAACCAAAAAAACCAAAACAATTTACTGTAACTTAACACCAAGAAAAGCAGCTAAATTTGACATGGAACCATAAAATATTTGTTGTGCCTGCTTAAAAACGAACTAAAACAACTTCAGTGAGGATACAGTCTTTATAGATGAGGTGGTCGCCCTTTGAGGACAAGATGAAGACCTGAGAGATCATCCTGCTGAAAGAAGAGAAGACACAAGAGAGGGACAAAGACACATATCAGTCAACTCTAGTTCAAATTTATCACATGGTGAATTTTTCCTTTCAATTCAAGGTTGGGATTAGAAATACAGTTAAATCTCACCTGCTGAGTAGCGCCTCCTGCTGTTACTACTTAGCTAATACATCAGACTGCCTGCAGAAAGTCATTTTTATTTATCTGTTTCAAAACATCTATAAGACGAAGTTTCACTGTGTAAGATTTGTAGGTATCACTAACATGCTGCGTTTCGTTTGGAGAACAGCTCCCACCAAACTACACTAATTTTTCTGTTAATTTTCTATCTCCCTCCTCGTAAACGAAACGGATTGGTCTAACAATAACCCAGTAGCTTTCAAAGTAATTTATGTCACCAATATAATTCGATATATTGCTCATATGCAATAATTTTATCCACGCTTCTGTTTTCACTAAATGATCTATTAACGAGGACAGTCAGTAACATGAACCCTCAGTTGACATTAAATTAAACATGTTCTGCTCATGAAAGTCAGGGTCATCTTATGCCGAACATAACACCACTTCCAGCTTAGCTAGAAAAATTCTTAACAAGTGTGTAATATACACACGTGGTTTGAAAACTACTAATAATTGGTGAAATTGAGTGAAACTGTAAGCGGGTTCAGCTAACAACAACTAAATAACACGCGGAAATGAGCTATTAACCCTCATTAAAAAGGTGTAAGTTTAGCTCTACTTACCCGCAGTACGTTTGCGGTGAAACAGAGTCGAATCGGGGAAAATGTTTGGTTAATTAACTGTTATTTAGCCACAAATTCCTCTTCAAACAATTTAGTGCCGCTAACGCTATCCCGGCGTTAGAGTTAGCCACATACGGCAGCATACTTAAACTTCAAAGAATTCACATGAACAGTCCGTGATAAAGTGGTACACGTTAGACAAGTTGTAGTTCTAGAAATTAGTTCACGTTAGACAAGTTGTAGTTCTAGAAATTAGTTCAGTGAAGTGTTAAATTGTGCTAAAATACTAAAACTCAACTTAAATGTATGTAATTAGTTTGCTAGGTGCTGACACAGCGGTGTTTACAAACCGGGTCAGTGGATGTTCAGTAGCGTCACAGCGACACCTGCTGTGCGGGCGGTTAAGTTACTTCAAATTAAGAGCATAGGTAACAGATTCTGTAGTTTTATCTGACGTTACTCAAACTAGTAAACTGACTTTGTGATAGTATAAAGTTTAATATACCATATAAACAATAAACGTCCAGTTATTTGGTGGAGAAAACGTCGTTTGCAGTTCAGACATCCAACCAGCAGGCGGCAGCAGCGGCGGTAATTCAGACACAAATGGTTCATGACCGCTAAAAACACAACTTCCACCATAGCATCGGTTCCTGTTCTATGTTGTTATATCACTACATGTTTTCATGTAATTCATCATGAAGTAAGTAAATATATTCACACGGAATAATTAGGTTTATATCTGCTGCTCGGTCTTTATTCAAACTGTCGCGGTTAGCCGATGTGGGCTAACCTTCTAGCTTGTGCTAACGGCTAACTTACACTGTTAATGAAAAGCCCAGCTATCTTCACTCATTGTCGTTTCGCCGATGCCTGTTCAGAAACTCTTACAGTATAACGACTTGTTTTAATCAGGTTAATATACTTTATAAAACACGCCGTTTAAGATTGTTATAAACTCTTAATAGCTACTGTTGTATTCGGCACAAACAAGTTAAAGTTTTGCAGTGTGATTCATTCATTTTTACTGAACGACGATCGTTTAAGTTAATCGAGGTTGGTTGATTTGTTGGTTGATCCGAAACTCGAAAAACACTGAATGTCTGAAATATTTATTTAAATCTCAGACATGGACGTGTCCGTTATGAGGGGAACTCAAAACTGCCCGTATTCTGAATGGAGTCTGGCGTGATTTAACCATACGATGAATCTGACTGCGAATTCTGTGACATCCCAATGTAAACATACTACTACTACTTATTATTATAAAAATATACAACTAGTTCAAGAGTGAGTGATTTAAGTACTGAATTGATCATGTATCTTTTGTTTTATTATATACATTAAGTATACGTATATATAATACCTAGTAGTTCACTATAACTTGCAGTAATGTACATATTGCCTTCACACAACTGTCTCCTGATGTGAGCTGGTAAATAATCACACAACCACATCTTTTCCTGTTTTCTTTTCTGTTTCCTGTTTTCAGTCCTCTAACGAAGGTGAAGTTGATCAACGAGCTGAATGAGCGAGAGGCCAACCTCGGAGTGAAGGAGTCTGTTTCCTGGCACAGCGAGTACAAAGACAGCGCCTGGATATTTGTTGGTATGATAAACTCACTTTTCTGGACGAGTCAGGAGCTGATGCTGCGTGTTTTCATGTTTGGAGCTAAGATCAATATATGTGAAATTTACATTTATACTCTGTGAATCAGCAACAAGCATCATCACTCTGAGGAAGAAAAAGGTTTTCATCCCTCTGTACTACCTCTGGTTTCAGTGAGCAGCAGCTCAATTACGATGGTTGACTTCATGAAATCAAATAATATTCACGTACATGTTCGTTTTCTAAAGACATAAAGAAAAGGAACAGAAAAAAGGCAGGGAAGAAGTAAACGAGATCAAGGAAGGAAGGAAGATGGAGGGAATGGATGGAGCAAGAAAGAAGGAAGAGAAGAAAGGGAGCATGGAAGGAACATAGGAAAGTAAAAAAAGGAGATGAAAGGAGGAGCCATTACCACGAAGAAAAGAGGAAAGGAAAGAACGGATGGAAGGAAAAGGGGTAGAGAAGGGAAAGAAAAGGAAGGAAAGAAAGGAAGCACAGAAGGAAACAAAGGAGGAAGAAGAGATGAAAGAAGAGTGGAAGATGAAAAGATAAAGAGAAGAGAGAATAAAAGAAAGGAAGGCTTGGAGGAAACAAGGATGAGGAAGGAAGGAAAAAGATGGAAGGCATAAATATAAAGCTAAAAAGAGAAAAAGAAGGAAAGATGAGATTAAAGGAGGACATTAAATAAGGAAAACTAGACGTGAAGGAGGAAAGAGGTCGTTGTTGTTGTGTGACTTTGAGGTTTTGTTTCCTGCAGGAGGATTTCCATACGAGCTGACTGAGGGCGACATCATCTGTGTCTTCTCTCAGTACGAACCTGCACATTTTCTCTTCATCCTCACCTGTACACACCCCCCCTCAGAAAAACAAACTCACCTCCCTTTTCTCCCAAACACCTGACAGGTACGGCGAGGTCGTCAACATCAACCTGGTGCGCGACAAGAAGACGGGGAAGTCCAAAGGTTTCTGCTTCATCTGCTACGAGGACCAGAGGAGCACCATCCTCGCTGTGGACAACTTCAACAGCATCAAGGTGACACCGCTGGTTCCTGATGTGAAACACCTGCTGCACCTTTGTTCTATGCTGCTCAGTGATTGGCTACAGGTGCATAGTGTCAGCGACGCACCTGAAGACCAATAATTCCAACTGTGAATCTGTTTCTGTCGCCAGATTAAAGGCCGGACCATCCGCGTGGACCACGTGAAAGACTACCGTCCCCCTAAAGACTCGGAGGACATTGACGCTGTGACCAAACATCTGAGGGAGGAGGGCTGCGCTCCAAAAGCCACAGAGTCGTCCTCCTCTTCCTCAGAGGAGGACGAGCAGTACAGCGTACCTGTGAAGAAGCCCAAGAAAGGTACGGTCACTTCCTGTCTTTAACTCAGTGATAGTAGAATCGTTTTCAGATTTTTATTTCCTGTTTTCTGCTCCTGTGTCGCAGACAAGAAAGAGAAAAAGAAGAAAAAGAAAGAAAAGAAGAAGAAGAAGAAGGCGGAGAAAGAGAGGGGGAGCCGGGAGCCCTCCTCTTCCTCACCTCCTCCTGTTAGAGTCAAAGAAGAGAAGGTGGACGCCGCCTATGATAAATACAACCAGAGGGGGGCGCCGTCAGGAGGACATCAGAACGGACAGAGAGAAAGGGAGCAAGAGGAAGAGAGGAGGAGGGAGACAGACAGGGAGAGAGACGAAGACAGGAGGAGTAACCGTGAGAGGGAGAACGACAGAGACAGGAGAAGAGAGACAGACAGAGAAACGGACAGAAGAAGAGAGACAGGTAGAGAGAGAGACGACCGACAGAGAGACAGGGACGGAGAAAGACGACGAGACACTGACAGAGACGAAAGAAGAAGAGAGATGGACAGAGATAGAGACAGTGATAGGAGGAGGGAGAACGACAGAGACAACGACAGAAGAAGAGACGCAGAGAAAGACGACAGACGAAGAAGAGACGCAGACAGAGACCATGACAGAAGAAGATAGAAGCAACGACAGAAGAGACGCAGAGAAAGACGACAGACGAAGAAGAGACGCAGACAGAGACCATGACAGAAGAAGAGACGTAGAGAAAGACGACAGACGAAGAAGAGACGCAGACAGAGACCATGACAGAAGAGACGCAGAGAAAGACGACAGACGAAGAAGAGACGCAGACAGAGACCATGACAGAGACCATGACAGAAGAAGAGACGCAGAGAAAGACGACAGACGAAGAAGAGACGCAGACAGAGACCATGACAG
>JAUMHL010000002.1:23160971-23186685 GCA_032362345.1 Sandelia bainsii | reverse complement strand
TGACAGAAGAAGAGACGTAGAGAAAGACGACAGACGAAGAAGAGACGCAGACAGAGACCATGACAGAAGAAGAGACGCAGAGAAAGACGACAGACGAAGAAGAGACGCAGAGAAAGACGACAGACGAAGAAGAGACGCAGACAGAGACCATGACAGAAGATAGAAGCAACGACAGAAGAAGAGATGGACGGAGACACTGAGACATCTGATGAATGACAAAAAACGACTTATTGAATGAACACAGAAGATTCATGTTTTACATTAAATCAATAAATGATTTCAGTGTTAATGATTATTTTTACATTTATTGATTTCTCTTTTTTTCTTCCGTACACTGTGATTTTTTGCAGTCAGGTCGTGTTTGTGTCTCCGTACTGATTTCAGTGTTGACTGTTGGACTGAGGACAAGATGTGTGTTGCTGGAGACTCGTTGGTTTCATGTCTCCACAGGATCTCGTTCGTACTCGTGAGTTTTGTAATAAGACAAAGAAATGTCTTCACCTGTGGCAGATCAGTGTTTTTATGAAACGGATTTTAAATTATTGTTAAAATAATAAACTCCACATCACACTGCTCTCACTGGTCGTTTATAGAGAACCCACCACAGAGAAACCTGCAGAACAGACACGTTAAAAGAACAGTAAAGTGGACAAAGTGCAAAGACTAAATAAATTGTTAGCTAACGAGGTTGTTGGATGTACCGCTGCTCCTTTACTGATGATTAATGACAACTAGAATTACCACATTGTGGTTTGAGTTCAAGCAGATGTTTGTGCCAGATGTGATGAAATTCCATCCAGGTGTTTCTGATATACAGCATTGGTAAGAATGGGACAAACATGACGTCACATCGACCTTTGACCACTAAAATCTAACCAGTCTATCTTGACTCAAAGTTTGTGCCAAATGTGACACGAGTTCCTGGGACGTAACATTCACAACAAGAACTGGGTGAACATGAGGTGACTGTACGGACGGACAACCTGAAAACATTTCTCCTGTCTCCTGCCCTGACTGTCGCCAGTGTGGAGGCATAAAAAAATTCTTTATTTCATGGCGGGTCAATAACCAAACAAAAGATCACGGAAGTGATCAGAAGCTGTTTGCAGTGTGGCTGTTGGATGTTCAGACATCTTTCACTGAGCGGCTGTGATACCGAATAAACTTAATATCAGTGATTCTCAGGGAAGTTCTGATGATTTCCCTGCACCTTTATTTTTTCACAGTGGATATCAGTAGTATTTATATGAAAAAAGATGAGCTTAGGCTTTAAGGGGTCTGCAGCCAAACTACAATAACTAACTTCTGGTTGTTTTTAAACTCTGCCAGATTATATCAAGTCACCTAAATGAGCTTTATCTGCCCAGTTTCTCTGAAGATTCTCAGTCGTCTAAGTTTTCTGACCTTTTCATCTATCCTCAGAAAAATCAAGTCCACTTCACACATCCACCAGGAAGCCCACAGTTAACAGCCCACTTTAATGGGGGTAGGAGGGGGTGAGAGGAGTGCGACTATTGCATCTACTCTGTTCAGCCTGTTCAGGGCGGGAGTGACGTGAAACGAACCTGCAGGATTCATTTGGTTTCTCCAACCAACGTTCCTCAGACTGAAGAATCCCCGACTCAACTTCCAGATTCAAATCAACACAGACACAAAGAGTCTCCTGGGTCGTGTAACATGTTTGTTTTAAATATTTAATTAGCTTTTAAGACATTTCAATATTTCAGTTTTGTTGCGGAATGAATCCAAAACCCTGTTTGAATAAAGCTCTGTGACTGAAGAGAGAAAACTATGAAGCCCAACAAGGTTTTTTTTTTATTGTTCTACATCTTTGTAGCATGATTTGATTTGTTCAGTTACAAACAATAACCATCCAAATATAACACTAATTTTATCCAATTCAGAGAAAATATGAAGGAAATGCAAATAAATGCTTCATGTACGACACATTTTATTGAAAGAAAACCATGTGTAGCTCGGCCCTTCACAGGTAATGATGGAGGATTTGATTTGTTTTGCTGACGATAATTTCTACAGCTCACGGTTAAAATTTCCAGGCTGCCTGTTTTTACACCCCGTCCACAATCACCCAAAACACGTAACAACCTAAATCCTGCAGCGTGAACTGACCAGGTTTGGCTCCACATGTGGTCTCCCACTTACAGTTTAGTTTTCAGAGTTCAGGCGGGTTCTGAGGGGTTTGCAGTTCAGTTACAGACGTGACCGCGGTCAGAGGTATCTGGTGAAGTTGGTTTCTTCCTGGTCAGTTGCTACAGAGGTTACCACAGGAGGAATGTTGGGAAATCCGGTTTCTAAACCACAATGGGCCTCACGCAACAACCAGTCGTATGAACAGATTCAGCTTTAAGCTGCACAAACAAAAGATTCAAAAGAACAAACTGAATTCACAGAGAAAAATCAGAGACTTTTAGCACAAGAATGTGAAAATGTTGCATCAGGCTCAGTTATTAGTAGTAGCAACCATATTCCTCTTGGAAGCGTCTCGGTTGAATTTCCCTGGGCAGGTTTTCAGTAAAAGTAAAAAAGATGAAGCACATCAGCACCAAGACTCCCTCAGAGAGAGGTTCAAGAGGAAGAGGAGGTCGGCAGTAGAAAATAAGGCGCTGGCGGCTGAACAGACAGCAGGAAGTTTATTAATCCTCCGTGTCACTGCTTAACGAAGGTTTGAGGACTGACTGATTTCCACAGCTCAAAGGTCATACCCTGAATCCGCAGCAAACCAAACCGTCCCCGGGCCAACAGACTGTTGCAGGGAAGTGAACCGGCAACCTCACACGTGGCCCACAGCTCCGCTCGTTACAGCGCGAAGGAAGCTGAACGTGCATGTTCACATTATTCTGCTTCATCATCAGAAACTGAAACCAACAAGTTCTAGTGGGACTTGTTCAGCTGTTAAACACGTGGTTCAGCGCCTCACTGATGTGCTGCTTCCAAAAGTGAAAAGTCTTTAATTTACTGACCCGTGACAAAGGAAACGACCAATCAGAATCTGAGAAGCTGAAATCAGAGTGAAACAGAATCAGTTATGACATTAGTTACTGTTGTCTCACTGCAGTCACCTACAGCTCTGTGTGTACAGTATCTGTATCATACAACAATATATCTTCACAGTGGTACAAAGATTCTTCAGAATCACAGTTCAGACCAGACTGTGGTTTTTGTTTTTTTGGTGCAGGGTTTCATTAAATCACCATGTGGAACAGTACTGTTCCTGAGCTCTGAAAACACCGAGTCAGAACCTTTTCCCAGCAGAGCTCAGAATACTGTGAAGACGCCGTGGAGCCGAGAGGACGTCAGGTAACCTGCTGAGGTACATAATGTGTTTGTTTCCTCTAATGAGACCAGAAGCCAGGACAGCCGGTCTCAGGACAGGCCCAATGTCTTTCTCATCACAGACACCTGAGTCTCCAGGAGCCTAATCAATAAACACATTGACGACTCGTTCTGTCCCGTCATTTAGCACATAACAAACACGGCACACAGGGTGGAGCTGCTGAGCTGTTGTCTAACAACCCCTGCTGCACTGAGCTGCATCATCAACACCGCAGGAGTCCAGCACAGGAGTCCCTGCTACCACAACGAGACAGCACGCGAAGCCTCCTGAGCTCTCAACTGGTCCTGCATAGTGTCTCTTGTAACATCTCCCTCTGTGTGGACTGTCGCGGCCCCGTCAGCACATGGAGATGGTGACGTTGATCCCCAGGTTGCCGTTGTCGGCGAACAGATGAGCGATGGAGGTGTCGAACACCAGGCAGTCGCTGTTCATGATGGCTGCCGCCACCCCGTCGTGGATGGAGCGCGGCGTGGCTTCCCAGGTGAGCCGGCGGCGGTTGCCGTTGAGCTCCAGGCGGTAGGCGAAGTTCTCGGCCTGTTTGCGGGTCCCGATGAGCAGCACGACGGCAAAGAACTGCTGGTGGCCTTCGTACTTCTCCTGCTTCTCCAGGACAAGCATGAAGTGGTGACTAAAACACGACTGCATCATGACCCAGTCCACAGCACCCGGCAGGTTGATGTCTGTCGCCAGGAAGACGATGTCCTCCCCCTGCACAGAGAAAGAACAAGACTTTATTTTGTCCCACCTCCAGCAGGGTATCAGCAGCAAAACACCAACAGATACTAAGAGAAACAGAAACAGAAAGTTATGGCAACTATTTAACTTTAGTTGTGACCATCGTAGGTAAACAGATGGATGTTGAAGAGAGACCCTTCATGTTCACTGGAGGCTGGTTTTTCAGAAGCATCTTCTTCTCATGTCAGCACCATCTGGAGTCACTTTAAGAGCACTTTTGTATTTCACAGCTTATTTCTTATTGATGTAAAGTCAAAGTTGTGGTACTGACCTGCAGCGTGGTGATGGACTTGTGTGCGTGCATCAGATGAGGCATGACGGCCTCCAGCGAGCCGTGCCACTTGCAGGTAGCCCCGGGACACGGACACGTGTACGGCCTGAACTCGCACACCTCCTCGTGATCGGGCTTCTCGCTGTGATAAAGAGACAGCAGGCAGCCGGCCGACGAGTACTGCGGGGACGACAGGAGACAGGACAGAGCTTTAAAAAGACACACGTGTCACATTTGAACCAGAACTCTGTTTGTTTAAACAGTGTCACACAACAACAGTAGAATTTCTCCTCCAGACACCAACAGATCCTCCGTCTGCTGTTCTTACATTTGTCCTCATCACACCGAGCTGCTGCTGCTGCCTGCAGCTGAGAACAGCCTGTAGATTAATTATCTCCTGATTTAGATGATCCAGATGAAGTGTGAGGCGTGCTGTGATATAAATATAGCCTGAGTGTGTGCGTGTGTGTGTCTGTTCTGGTCAGAGGCAGATTAGTGTGATGGCTGCAGCTTTCTACTCAATTTTCTGAGACGCTGAAGGTCACAGTGATGGAATTCCCCCTCCCTCCCCCTCCTCCCTCCCTTTCATCTCAAACAACACAGCACCTATAGATAGATCATGAGCCTGTGCCTATGGTGTACTAGGGGTGGGTGGAGGGGGGGACTGATGAAGACAGTAAATGAGGTATGAAAACAGCAAGGCGACAAGTCTCTGGGGAGTCAGGCGGCTACATTAGTGATGCTGTTTGAACTTCGCCTCCTCCCCAAACACGGAGAGAGAGAGAGAGAGAGAGAGAGAGCGAGCGAGCATCCATAAACATGAGGGGAGAGCAGAGATATTCAGCACAGGAGAGATTGAAGAAGACAGAAAGACGGAGAGAGAGACAAATACAAGCAGAAATCTCAATCTGTTTCACTTGAGGTGAAACATTAAACATTCTGCAGACAGACACACAGGATGAGTCCATGTAACACATCTGTACGATGAATCCTGTTAAAGGCTGTTTCTTTTATTTTGTCCACCTCAGTTATATCATTGAGTCTGAGCTAAATAACAGAATCACCTCTCAAACCTCAGTGTGTGTGTCCGAATACATTTCCAGCTTTATAAAACATGCTGACTGTTACCTGTTTAAGTCCTGCATTGTTTCTATGAGTGTTCACTAGCTTGTCTTCATCATCTTTGTGTGACCCCCCCACCCTCCCCAGAGTTGGGTCAACTTGCAGACTTCTAGGAACTGGTTTGTTTTTCCATGGACCTGAGAGCCACGTCATCATGTCACTGCCACCTGTCACCTTCGTATACGTCTCCACTTTCCCAACAACTCTAGTGCCAAGTACAACGACAGACAACATCTCTGTACAAGTCTACGTTGGCATCCAAACATGTCTGGTCCGATGCATCTGGGCTTCCTCTCCTGATTGCTATGGGTGGAGAATACATTTTAGTTAGTGTTGTTGGTCCCCTGATGTAAGCAGTTCACAGTTCTTTGGCTGCCAAACACAAAGAACTGGTTCGAGATTAGGCACCGGCTCCCGACCGGCTCTCAAACTACGATTGGTTCACTGGTCTGAGGGAATCTGACGACCGCTTCCTTTTCTGCAGAAGTAGCTATAAACGGTCTGTGGTGAGAGAGAGTGGTGTGAAAGCAGTCAGTAAACACTGCCAAGTGCTTTGTTTATCAGCCGTCTGTGGTCTTCCTCTTCTTCCCTTTTTGAATAATGAACACAGACTACTGCCACCAGAGTTATTTGCTAGTGATATTTCTTGGCCCAGACAAAAGCCACGTGAGGCGTCGCAGCAGTCGGTCTCATTTCCCTCTAGTTCTTTGACGTCAGCTTGGTGTGACGCAACAACATGAACCACAGCGCGTTCTCAAAACATTTCAGCAAACATATCTGACACATTTAATGACTTAAATCTGTCATATCAGAAAGAAAAACACGAGAAGCTGCTACTGTTCACTGAACCTGCTGAGAAGCCTCAACAGTGTTTTACATGTTAAATCATAGGAGAGCTTCTCTAAATTAATCATTTAAGTGAGAAATCATTTGAATTCTGGTGACACACATTTTGAATGTATACACAGTATTTTCCTGTGACAGTTTCTATTCTGTTCCGCTCCGCTGCTGGTTGGGTTTTATCTCTAACAGCATGATAAGTGGATTATCTTCTGGAAGGTGAATGGCAGGATTGGATTTGGCTGTTTGTCCTGGATAAAGAGAGACCGCCTACAGGAACACACCTACACATCTGCAGCAGGAAACAAGAACCAGGCAGAGCGAGGATCATGTATGATGGATGCTTCTAAATACTCATGAATATATAATCCTAACCTCTTTTTTGTTCCTGTTTACTCAGACCTGTAGTGACACATTTCTTATTTACTGCAGCAGACATTGACCCAAATCAACAGGAGACAAAACAGGAAACGCTCAAGCTTAAATATGATCAATCAAATATCAATAATCGAATAATTTATGATTAATTGCTTCGGTTCTCCCCTGAACATGAATGTAGGATCTGTCACCTCAATGAAATAAACTGAGAAATACACTGAATACACACAGATTAGATTATTAGAATCAACAGATACAAGAAAAGTTGGCAGAGAAAAGATTCATTTTCAACCATGATTTACGACCATGATCAGAATGATCAGAATAATCTACCAGCTGTGGGATGAAAACTAAGGGAGTTTCAGTCCTGTTAATGTCTCAGCAGGAGGTTTCACTGTTTGTCTGGTTAAATATTCATGTGCTGCAGGTCACAACACAGCAGCAGCTTCCTGAAAAGTGCAGCAGGTTGGAAAACAAGACGCCGTCTATAACCTGAGGTCTCAGTTGTATTCATTGAGAGCGAGCTGCTGCTTGTTAAATGCAGACACTAAAAACTGAGACCTGCTTCATAAAACAAGTCCAAACTTGTCCCCGCCCACAGAATGCAGTAACACACCTGTAAAACTTCACCTGTTTATTAGCAGGTGAGACCCACAGCAGCCTGATTTCAAGGATATTACCTGATTCATTTTAACACATCACCCATCAGTTCAAGTCAGAACATTTTGACAATATGACCAATCAGCAACGTTCAACGCTACGAAGGGAGCTTTCTGGGGGTGTCTTAGTGTGGAGCCTGCCTGCAGGTAGAACAACTGGACTCCTGAGAAAGCCTGGGGCTAAAAATGAAATCCTTACTGCATGTTTGCTGATGTGACGATGGACCATTTGTGTCTCTGGACTTTATTCAGAGAAAACACAGCACAAACGCAAGGAGAACCTGGGAACAAGCAACAAGCTCAACATGAGTTTAACAGGAACCGACAGATCAGGGGTCCAACGTACCATACCAGTCCACATACGAAGAACAGGGACACGTCATTTGCATTCTATATGTTACACGTAACCACGGTGATGTGTACAGAGCTCTGAGCACTTCTAAAACTCAGGTAACCTACACTTTGCACTGGACCTAAACGCCTCCTGCTACACTTTCTATGTATGAGATACTGCTATCCTGTAGATTTACCTATACCGATATAAACAGACACTGATTCATGTTTTCTTTGTTTTTTTATTGCTCTGCTTCATCCCTGTTCACAAAGTCTACCTGTGTATTTTATCTGTTATATATTAAAATCTATGAAAAAACAAAAACAAATAGAAAACTCCTATGTGTGTCTGCAGATTGTCAGAATCTAAGTAGGTATCCACATCACTGTTAATATCCAGACAATTCATTCAGTTACATCTCTTGGCATAACAACATCTTTAACCAGATTCTTTAAACTGTCTGTCAAAACACAAGACTCACTATTAACAAATCCTACACAAACCCTAAACAAACAAACGGAACTAGAATAAAATGAGAAACTGAACCACGTTGTCCTTCACACTGACTCAGTGCAGAAAAAGATGCCTCAGATCAAAGCAGCACAGGCAGAAAACACTGCAGAGCCTCAGCCTGCATCACCACGATCAATACCAATCAGGATAAAAGTACTGAGAGAATGTGTGGGGGTGATGGGGGGGCAGGCTGGTAAATGGCTCAGAGGTAAAAAGATTCTCCTCCATCGTGCCTCACTCCTAAATGGTTCAGGTTTTGAACAGAGAGGACATCAGTGGAGTCACTTTGTATCAGATCAATAATGGAAAGATTATGAGACCATTAAAAAACAGATGAAGTCAGGACGTTAATTCATGTGTAAAGTCCTGCGAGCGATTTCCAGACTGCAGAGACCAGTGCTACCACAATATCAACAATGATTCAGGAAATGTTCAGTTTCTGATCAGTGGATCTGTGATTGAACGTTTGTCACAGGTTTATAATTATGTTTCTCCCTCAAACGAACTCGAGCTAAACAGAAAACAGTGTTTCAGAGTATGTCAGTGGACATTCTCCATCATCCAGGTCAACGTAAGAGAGGTGCGGTTCCTGAACATGTTTCGCCTCAAATCTACAAAAAGATCCAATAGAAACACGTCTACAACAAATATTCAACACTGTCGTTCCATAACTTAAACTTAAACTTAAACTCAAGAGGATCTTCAACAAACATAATATTATTAATAATAATGATAGTTCAGGGTTCAGCGTCTTGTCCAGGGACACTTCGATGTGTGGCCAGGAATCAGGGGCAACCGGAGAGCGAACCACCAACGACTCCACAGAGGTTAGACACCTCAGAATCACAGCCAGTTAAAACCAAAGAAGCCTTTCAGATAAGAGGTGAAACATCTTCAAGAACCTGGAGTCTATCAGAAACAAAGGAGCTTCATTACTCCAGGTCACCAGAGCAAATGAAACCTTGAAAGAATTTTTGCTACAGCCTGATCATTTACAATACCTACTGTATAACAGACGGGTGATACTTGATGATTAAAACCTACACTGTAGGAGTGTGATCAAAAGATTTTATGATTACTCAGCAGAAGTTGTGGAGATATTTTGTTCTGGAAGGTCTGGATAGATCCAGCATGCTAACGGCTTCATGTGCTGCATGTGATTAATACAACTACGCCAACAGAATCGTCACATCTCTACGACTGGCCAAACGTAGACACTGCAACATCGAGTTTGAGTGATTTAAATCAACAGTCTTTTCTAGACGTAATGAATGAAGAACTCAGTGCAGCCACAGCATTGGTTTCATCCAGGACTCACCTGGCTGCCCCGCAGTGGTTTGGTGTGGCCGACAGGTCGACTGGCCTTGACCTCTGACCCCTGGTGCTGCTGTTGTTGTTGTTGTCCAGTATTAGCGGTTAGCCCTGCAGCGCTAGTCGAACCAACTCCGTGGTGGCGATGCCAGCCCAACAGGCAGCGCCACTGAGCCAACTCCCTGAGGAGAGGCAGGCAGGAGGCCGGACACAGCATCGAACACACACGGCTGACACAAACACACACACAGGTAGATTACTTCCAAGTGCTGCAGCCAGCACAAGGTGGAATTAAAGTGTACACACAACATCCTGCCGTGTGTAAATTCTCAAGTTTTCTTGTAGTGATCTGCTCAAAGTTAAGCCTCCCATGAATTTTCTTCACCATAATCCAGAACTGATTAAGTGTTTAATGGTTTGCTGGATCTAAGGTGACCACTTCAGATGTTGAGTTCTGTCTGGCGAACAGTCCAAAACCAAAGATATTGTGTCGGCGCTATATGCTGGTAAGCAGATAGCTTGTTTCTTTAATCTGCAAAGTCCTTCATTCACTGTTTCACATTCCTATAAGTGGAGGTTCGAACTCGGAAGAATTTCTGAACTCCTTTGTCCCAGTCTGACAAAAACAGCCTAGAGCCAGTCCGCAGCTGTTCAGACAGACTGCAGAGCCACGTGGAGATCATATATCAGAGGGATTAAAACTCCACAGCAGGACAACAACTGGCTGACCATGTTTAGTTTCTGTAAAACTAAATCAGATGATTCGCCTCCGTTTGCATTAGTTTACACTCAGATACACACAATCCATAACAACGCGTGGGTTTAGTTTGAGTTGTCATATGAACAAAACTAAATTTAGACCCAAATGCAGCTGTCTCACAATCACACCGCAAAGGACCTACAGAGGAGAGTTACTGATAAAGATTCAACACTGATTTGAACAGGAAAACGTCGGGCAGTAGACTGTGAGTCCAGAGAAAAGAGAAATATGAGCAATTTAAAGCACAAGCTCCATCTAAAGAGCAGCAACATAAACTCTTCTGAATATCTTTGGGTTTTGGATTGTTGGTCGGATAAAACAAGACATCTTTTTTCACTATTTTTAACAATTATTATGATTTGACACAATCAACCATGAAGATCAGTTACAGCACTAGTACACTAGTGTGTGTTACACTAACACAAAAAACTATAGTACTACCCAAACACGTGTGTAAATGTTAGAAAGACGTAACTACAACCTCTGCAGACAGACGTGAAGGACTCTTCAAATGTTAATGTACGATTCATTTCTAAAGTATAAGAAAACTCTGCAACTGTGGCACGTGCAAATGTCTGGGCATCCTACTAAGTCAGGAACATCTCCTTTTTCATGCCAGGGACCAACTTAACCTGACCTGTATGTTGGTCTATACAGGCGTCCTCCACTCGATGCTCATGGCAGAACTCGCTGCGTCGTCTCTGGAGGACACATCAAAAAGGCAGCGCTGTTGTTGCCACAGCTCCACAAACCTTTCCTCTGTTCAACACCAGCAACATCAACATCAGTCTTTCTCTTCATCATGTTTACAGTACGAGAGCTCTGTGCTCCCATTGGTCAGCGTGGAGGTGGTGTTGGAAGTGGTGCTATGACTCCGGAGGTCGAGAAAGAGTACAGACCATTTAAAGTTCATGTCACTCAACAGGTCGTAGAAGTTGAAAAAAAAAATCCATCAAAGATCTGTTTCATTTATATGTAATAAAAGCATTAAATGTTCGGACCTGACGCTCTACGTCTTTCAGATCTGTTACTGGGATGATCAACAAAGCAGCCAAAGAAAATCTCAGAACCTGAAGTCATGAGCAGAAGTGTGGCTGGATCTGGCTCTGGAAGCAGAGCAGGTCGTCCACTAACCACAGAGTCTTCTCTCCGTGGTCACGTTTTGAAGTCAGTGGACAAGACTCAGGAGCCCAAGTTTCCACCGTGTCTGAAATGACAGCTGCGTCCTGAATTTCCCCACAGACTGAGCAGTGTGCCCAAACTTTTGCACGTCACAATTACCACTGAATAGTTTAGATTTGTTTTTCTAAAACATGTTTTAGTAACAGCGGTGAGATAAAAATCTACTGAATCTAGAATCTGCGTGTAGCTGCAGGCGAGAAACATCAGCTGGCTGCAGGTTGAACACATTGAATAAAACCGTTCTGACTCCTGACAGACTCAGTGACTCATCTAAACAATAACCAATAGATAATCGATCAGCACACCTGAGCGTGCTCACACACACACACACACACACACACACACACACATACCAGCTCCTGTTGGTGAATAGAAACAGATGCAGCAGTAATACAGCTGAACCTCGCTCACCCGGTCTCTCTTCTACTGCAGCAGAGGGAAAAAAAGCTGTTTTCTTCTTCTGTGGTGGAAAAACAAAGCAGCACACACACTCAGAGCCTAAAAACAGATACCAGCACACGCACACACACACACACACACTCAGCTGTGTGGCGTCCGTCCGAATGCTGGTGAAAAGCAGTAGATGTCTCTCAGCCACTCTCTCTCTCTGATGGAGCGGCAGGAAAACATTCGCCCTCCAACCGACTGATACTGCAGCACGCACACGTCAACACACACTCTGCCAAAACACACACACTCAAAAACATGCCACACACACACACACGGTGGGGGTGGGGAGGAAGAAAGCTGAGAGAGAGAATAAAAGGGGAGTATCGCTTAGCAGAGTGCAATCCTCCACCTCCTCCACCTCCTCCCAGCATCTGTCGACACACATATGTTCACATAAACACACACACACAGATCTCTCTGCTTTCATGCTTCTCTTTCAACTCTGCACCTGTGTGTGTTTCAGTTTGGAGCTGAAACGAGTCATCGATCATATATCAACATTACACAGAGTTTCAGTCATTTTTCAAACTAAACCTGTAAAAATCTGAATCAAATCTGGATTTGACGTCATGCTAACCCTAACCCACCGGTTCGTCCTGGCCACACGTCGAGGCCTCTTTGGACAAAACCCTGGATCGTTTGTGTGCAGCTGTCCAACAACTTCCCCATGAGGCTGAATAAAGTCATCAGGATATTATTAATATTATTAAGTTAATTTCAGCATCATCAATCTGAGTTACTGCCTCCTGGTTGTGTCCGTCAGCCAATCGGTCAGTTTGCAGTTTCCAAACATGTCTGTCCAGTTTATGTTTCCCCCCCTCCCTCCAGCAGAGAATAAGATGGACATGACGTCACAGTGACCTTGACATTTACCTCCATCCATCCACCCAATATCCTAACAGCTTTTCCAGTTAAGAGTCGGGGGGGGGGGGGCAATCCCTGCTGTCATTGGGCAGGAGGCAGAGGACAGGACCTGGACAAGTCTCCAGTCTATCACAGGGCTGCATTTACCACTGAACACCAAAATCTAATCAGTTCATCTTTGAGTCTAAGAGAATGTGTGTGTCAACATTGAGGAAATCCCCTAAAAGTGTTCTTAGATATCGTGTTCACAAGAATGAAACAGAACGACAACCCGAAAATATAATTAACAAAATGTTAACACATTAAACTAAGAGGCATCACCTGGTGGTGAGACAGAGGTACTGCACCAGAAACTGTCACTGTGCCCCCAGAAAAGAGCAGCTCCATGAAAACCAGTTTAATTCAATTACACAGTGATGCAGAGTTTAGTGAGCACTGAGGAGGATCAGATTCATCACATTAATGTCCTCACACACACACAGGATGGAGGAGAGAGACACGCTGCAGAGTGCAGGACTGAAATCCATAATAATCTGATGTCTGAAGATATATCACGACACTGTGAACGTCACAGGTCAAACTGATGAACAGACCGGAGGCTGCAGAGGACCCCACAGGGTGACCTGCATATGTTTGATTAAAAATAGTCCAAAGAAAATGAGAAACTGTTGTTTAAAACATATCTGCTCACAGTGCAGGGTCAACCAAGGCCCCCCAGTCCCAGACCTGTTATACAGAACAGTGTGGAGGCAAAATGCTGCTATGATCCGACGTGGACAGGCAGGTACTTTAAACACCGAGCAGAGCAGAAGGGGAAGTGAGATAAACACTGGTAACAGCAGGTTTAAACACACTCGCGTCTGCAGGTGGGTGGAGGACGTGTGTGAATACAGATGAGACTTTCAGTGTTTGAAGTGTAAATGATGAGCAGCTCATCTCCATCGACGTGTAAAGAAACCGTTTCTAAATCTAAATTTAGGTGAACAGGTTCTTTGTGCATCCACCTGAACGCAGCTCAAACGATCAGTCAGTGACAGAACACTGATCTGCAACAACTCAGTTTGAGGTTTGGAAATTCACTAGTTTGAGCCTGAAAATATTACACTACATCACTTATAACTATGACTTACTGTTGTTTTAAGCTGCTGTACTTCTACTAGTGTAGTGCTGTATTATGTTATATTGTGAATAGCACATGTTCAATATCTGTGTGACTAGATGTGATTATATTACCTCCAGGATTTCACAGGCTCACACACAGTTTGTCATATGATTTATACCACACTAACACAACCAGGAGCTAATCTTATTTAATCTAATCAGTATTTAGAACAGACCTGGACGTAACAACCTCTGTTACAGTGGTTGGTTTTGTCTGTCTGTCACATTTCAGCGTCGTCTGACACATGAATTTCACCTCCCTGACAAATCTTTCCTCTCTTCTCCTCATACCTGGACCATCGTTGGTCTTTGTTTTCAGGTTTTACGTCAGGAACCTAACACCACGTAGAGTTAGCAGCATGGTGTGAGGCGTTCAGGGACAGTACAGAGTGTAAGATAAATCTTTGGGAAAGCTGCTGTGATTGGACCAAAACTATGAGGTGATGCAGAATTTTATTTAATTGAATTTGTGTTGATTGTTGCAACAGCTCTTATAACGTATTATTTACATTGTGCATTATACTAAAATTATTCTCTGAATAAACGACTCAGTCTGTACACCTGCACTTTTTGTTTCTATCTTTTCCTCTGATTACAAACGTTCATAACGTTAATAATAATTATATCTTGTTTTCTCCACAGTGACCTGTTTGCCTCCTCGTCAGGTCTCAGCTTTCAGCCTCTGCGGCTCGATTCAACTTTAATGTGTGTGTAATAGAGTCAGAGTCGCTCCTCCAGCTTTTTATTACTCCCTATGTGACTGTCAAACACGTCATGGACGATCAGAGCACATGATGACAGGACAGTGACTGTGACACGTCCCCATTGAAGGCAAAGTGTGCAGAGACAGAACAGGAAACATCTGTGACAGATGTGCTAGTTTCCACTGTAATGTTTCATACAACTGTGCGTGTGCAGATGTTTAAATAGAGACTTTAATGAGTTTGTTTATCTACAGAGAAGTTAGTGGTTTTAAAAACGGTGGACTGTCCCTTTATGCATCACCAGGTTTGTTACAGACAGGAAACAGTTTAAGAAGGGCTCTGGTTTTAGTCTGACACCCAGAACCAGACCAGAGGTTTGTTTAGGTCGTTTTTGCCTCTGTAACGTCACATGACACGCACGCACCTGTCAGCCAGCGCGTTGCGGGACGAGGAAGTTGCGGCAAAAGTGGACTGAAGTGAGCTGGTGCTGGAGCAGCAAGTGTGTCTTACCTTGCAGGGGAACGGCAGCGTGGAGGCCACCTTCTCCATCGCCAGGTTCCGGATGCTCGGGGTGAGCGGGCCCCGGCAGGTCGGGCAGCAGCTCAGCTTCTGGCGGCACGGGTTGCAGACCAGGTGACCCGCCTGACACTGCAGGATGGGCGGCAGGACGTAGTCGAAGCACACCGGGCACTCGAACAGCGCCGTGAGCTCCGAGGACTGTGTGGGCAGGCCGACAGCGGGCAGGGACGGGTCGGCAGACCCCGACCCGGCCACAGAGCTCACACCGGCGGCGGCGGCGGCGGCTGCTGCTGCTGCTGCTGCTGCTGCTGCCGCCGCGGCTGCTGCGGCGCCTCCCGCTCCCCCGTGCTTTCCGCCTGCTTTCCCGGCCCCGAGTCCTCCGACTCCGGATCCGGCAGAGGACGGACGGCTCATGGCTTCCAGCAGCGGTCCGTTCCCGGTGAGCTGCCGAACGGGCGGTAACATCTACTGTTTACTACCGGACTTCCCTCTGGGCCCCCGGAGACACAACATGGCGGCTGACAGTTTGTATCGCCTGCCGCGCGCTCTCATTGGCTGCTACACTATAGATGGACAGGGCGCTCAGCCAATCAGAGAGTGGAGTCTCGTCATTACATAATGCTACAGGAAAAGGAGGCAAAAATAAGCAGAGGTGGTAAAGTACACACACTGAGTACTCTCCAAAACAGACAGGAGTACAAGTATTACACTACACGTAGAAGTACCACTTCAAATTATTTAGTCAAGTTGAAATACTAAATACATATTCAGTGTACTTTAAGTACAGAAACTGTCTGATTTATGCAGCAATCTAAATGTTCAGGTCTTAAGTAAAGTACAAAGCATCCGTTCATTTCCTAACTGCTTGTCCTCGTAAGGGTCGCGGGGGTGCTGGAGCCTATCCCAGCTGTCATCGGGCGAGAATCAAAAAGTACCAAAAGTAAAAGTACTCGATACACAGAACGAGTAATTCTCTCTTCATGTAAACTCTTCCACAGGGGTCACTGTGTATACATATATCAGCATTTATTAGTTCATTAGATTTAGATCTGCAAAGTAACTAAATCTGTCAGATACATTTAATAATTTCTCCTGGACTGTAGTGGTCTAAAGTACAAGTATACTGAAGTAGCCTACTTAACCAGCGCTTGAGTAAATCTACTTAGTTACTTTAATGAAAATGAATGTTTTCTTCTTTTTCTGAGCCTGTCTGTGCTTCACCTCAGGGATCAATAAAGTCTTACAGAGAACAGTTTGGACACTACTAAAGTAAAAGTACTAAAGTAAATATTGTGTGTGGGCAGTGAAGGAAGAAAGGATTCTACTAAAGACCAGAAAGTTGTGGATGCAGATGTTGGAAATGATCCAAAGCAGCATAAAGTTCTGAAGTGTAGGAACCTTCCCCCTCACCTGAACATGACTGAAATGGTGAAATTAGCTGGAAAATACAGCATACATTACTAACTACGGTATTCATAAAAGAAATTAGGAAATTATATAAAAGGAAAGGGAAAAATAATTAGAAAAAAGACTTTAATAAGATCAGAGATTCCCAGAAAGACTGTCGATACTTGTTAATTCAGTTCAACGTGCTGCGTGTACAAGACAACTTTATTTTTATTTTTTGTCTCAGGCTGAAAACAAAACAAAACGTGTTTGCAGGTTTCTACTAAAGTGGAGTCCCCTTCATGTTACTACTACACAGTACTTCTACTACTAATAGTCATACTGCATCAGCATCTCACTTCACTGCTACAGCAGCTGTTCATCTTTTTTCCTCCTGTGGAGAATGTTAAGTATAAAATATCGTACATGCTAAAAGGTTTTTCTACTGATCAATTAGCCTTTAAATCGATCCCACACAGGACTGATGTTTGCTGAAGGGCCCGTCGCTGTAGACAGTAACAGTGTGTAACACAAGTGACGAGGACAGAACAAAAACCATCAGCTCCACCTCACATGAAACCCAGTTGATCTCTGAGCTGAAGCTGTGACGCCCCCTAGTGGAGCTTCACATCCATCACATATTATATCTGTTGTGAAACATCCCTGTGCAAATCACTCTACTGTGAAATCATTTCAAACTGTAACACTTTACAGTAACATTAAAACATACCGAAGTACAACCTCAAAGCAACAGCAGGGATAGTACCTGGGATTTCTAATCAACTGTATGAATAAAGTTATAAAATAATCCCTGAACAGTTTTGCTCTGGGTGGTGTCTGGTCTCTAATGACGATCAGGCTGTGGTGAGTAGAAATATGAGGTCTGCAGGGTTTTTCAAAGGATGTTGATTTTACATAAAGTCTTTCTCAGAACAGAAACTACATGTCCTGACTGAATATTTAATATAAGTTAAAAAATAAACAGAACTCAAAATCTCCAGGGAGGGAAATAAGATAATGAATGTCTGCAAGCATTTGGCCCGTAGCTGCCTTCATTAAAGTTTGACCTGCTGCTCGCGTTTCAATGTCAGGCAGATTCAGAAGCTTCTCTTAGTTCAGCAGTAAATCTGAGATGGATTCACTTCCCTAAACGAGCAAAGGAAACACAAAGTAAAAAAGGAAAAGAAACTGTTTGTGTATGGACAGAAGGGGAGTTTGGTTTGTCTAAATTTGTGTTTCATGATCAAAACTATTAAGTTTTCTGTATTTTCATGGAGATTTAACAAATTAAGTAAAAGAAAGATTTCAGTTGGTTGTTCAGGATCAGAGTTTGAAAATGTAAAAAACAGACTTTGATTCTCTCTGCAGCTGTTTGAATCTCATTTCACTCATTCACATCCCAATCAAGCTCAAACTACCACATCTGGAGACTGACGCAGAAATATGTTAAACTGCATCATCATCAGATGCTGCCTCCCAAAAATCCTGCTCCAACTCTACTTCTCTCTTCAAATACTGAAAGTACTTTTTCACACCTACAGACTTTAGATCATTTACATCAAACTCTACTTTGTTTTCCCTCTTGGTGCGGTTCATTTTGTCTGATGTAAATAAAGTAATCGCACTCGAGTATGGATGAAAAAAACACACAAGACCCCCAAAAAGAGGAGGTCATGAGCTGAATCATCTGGCAAACTCCTGCTGAGAAAACATTCCCAACCAAAACAGGAGTGAGTTAAGAAAGCAGTAACTTTTAAGGTAAATGTACATTAACCCAGACGTGTCTTTGTCTTATCCCAACCACACTGTTTGGTTTGCACAGTTGTTGTCAACTACGACTCGAGTAAATATCATTTCTGAGCACTGATTGCAGTTTCCAGACTGGTCTTATTCAACGTTTGCAGGTCTCGCTTAATCCGCTGCAAAGTTCGACTGACAATTTTCACACCAGCCTGCATGAAACCAAACTAAAACTAAATTAGCAAACGGACCAGAAATGTTTTTAACTGACCATCTGTTCCCAATATAATGTGTGTTGGTTGTGGAGGCAAGTAGCTCACTTTGTAGAGCAGTTCTACGAACCCCAGGGTCAGTGGCTCGATTCCCATGCAGTTCCTACAAGACAGCGAAACCCCACAGTAGTGCTGCCATCCAAAAGGGGATCAATAAAGTATTTTGTCATCGTTATTATTGAAGTTTGGCTCCATGTCTGGATTCTGTTCTGCTGGTTCAGTCCAGCTTTGGCCCCCAGCTCCCTGAAAAGCTCTGTATCCAAGAGGAATTAAAGTATTTGCTGGCAGCAGTGCCCCAGCTCAATTAACCTTGAGATGCCTTAAAGTTCACTCAACAAAAGCTTTTTGAGAAAAGAAAAATCCAGAGGGGAACTCTTCAGTCTTCTTTGTTTTACTGGAGCAGATCTCTTCAATTCCAACCCTGTGTCAGAAAATCTACATTTCTCTACAACTGAACTACAACAGCTCTGTGGGTAATTAGGACTGGATTCTTTTCTGAATGAAGTGCTGCACTTTTTTACCGTTACATAGGGAACATAGACCCACTGTGTTAATAATAAACGTATCAGGTCCACAGAGTGAAAACTAATACTGGAGAAACACCATTCAGTTTTTATGCTTCAAATATCTGAGGAAACTCTCAGTTCTTCACACTCTTGTGATCATATTAGAAATGTTACAGTAGAAACAGGCAGCAAAGGAGGGTGGATGATGTGAATGACGTAACAACACTAACAGACCAGAATCCAACCAGAAACATGACGTTTACATGGTCAGACTCATAAAACAAGGGACCAAACTCATGAAACTGGCCTTTCAGTGCTGTGTCACCTCACACAGATGAGGAATTAGGGAAGCCAGGATCCCCTCCTCAAGTCAGACCCATGAGGAAGACTGTGAGCCATGGAGCCCAGTGTGGACCATGCAGACCCACCACCTGCAGGGGTAGGAATAGGTTGAGTAGCAGCCAAGGATGGGGACCTAGGTATGCTGATCCCAGGGTGCTCGCAGCAGGGTGTTTCTAGGGGTATGGAGTGTCAACTCTGAGGTGGTGTAAGAGTTGCTAGCTAGTTAGTTAGATAATGTGGCGCTAGATGTGGAACCAAACTCTCAGAGAGGGACGGCATCCAGCCAAAGGTTTCTGAGAGGAAGGTTCCAACTGTTGTCTGAACTGAACTACAGTTCAAAGTGTCAGCTCTTGTTAGAGACTCTGTGTGGTGTCCTGGAAAGGGCATCACTTCAGGCTTCTGTTGGACACTTCAAAACCCACACAGGCAATGATTGAGAAACCTCGGAGCAGGTTACTGGGAGGAACCGACGGGCCGATCTCAATCCAAGTGGTGCTTTGTACTTCTTCTGTATGAGACATGGATTGAACACGACACCATGTTCTTCTCTGTTCTTCTGCAGAGGATGTGATTCTGTTGGCTTCAGTACCAGAACAAGTACTACGGGATCAAAGTCAGCAGGTTCTCTGCTGGAGAACAGTAGATTCCACCAAGTTGTTTTTCTGACAAACTGGATCTTCTGCAGTTTAGAACAGTACGTTTGACCTTCTGTCTGTTTTAATTTAAGATTTAACTCAGTATGTTGTGAGTTTTTAAAACTAAAATCAACAAGATCAACCAGGAACATTAAATTCAATTAAAAAGAAAAGAAAAGAACAAGACATTTGACTTCATCATCACCGTCTCTGTGAGCCAATTTATTTTCTACTAATCCGTTAATCTCTCAATGTTCTCTCCTCACTTCTCAGACTTTATCATTTATCAGACTAAATAAAAACACCCCGACTACTTTTCTGCCCTTTCTTCTTTTTTCTTCTTGTGTCTCTTTTGTAGTTTTTGTAACTTCCTTTGTTCTCAACTTATTTGAGCCTTTACATGTTGGTAACCTCAAAGAGATAAATAAAGGTTAAATAACATTTTCCATAAATACTTTCTACTTTTCTTTTCTTCCTGATATTTCAGTTGGAAAAAATCAGACTGAATATAAATTAGTATTTCGAGCCCCTTTAATGCTCTGTGAGAGTTTTTGAAGGTGACTTAACAGTGAATGAAACAAACTGGAGGTTTTTAGTCTCCAGTCTGCGTGTGGCACTAATGACCCCTCATACATCAGAGACCACAGACCACAGCAAACACACTGATCTGCACCAGGAGCAGCAGCAGCTCTCTCTCCCTCTCTCTCTCCTTCTCTCCCCCCCTCTCTCTCTCCCTCTCTCAGTGTGTTTCGTCCTCTCTGCTCATCGGTCAGTGTCTGGCTGATCACAGTGTTGTATTGGATCTGTATTTACCGGATCAATAACGGTGATCAGAGCCGGGATGAAGCTTCTCTGCAGCGGATCGAGCCCCTCTCTCCTGGTTCTCTTCTTTCTCCCAGGTGAGAACATCTTCACTTTAATGCCTTGACAAAAGTTTATGTCGTGTGATGACAAAACAGGATTTAAACCCGCAGACGTTGTGGCTATTTTATTCTTACGAATTTTCTAAACAAGCTGTTTCTGATACAGATGTTGTCACAAAGACTGATGTTCAGATTTTAAACTGTAAAAATGATGAAGAGCACGATGCAGACTGAGGATTAGAATCACTGATCTTTGTGCTGAAATGGGGTGAAAATGTCATCTGCATCACACAAAGTTTGTTACAGTCTTCATGTCTTTTACAGTAACAGATGTTCTTAACTGTTACTATTAATGACATCTGAATCTTTTCTTCAATTGTTCAAAATGGATGAAAACGTATCATCATTTCTCAGAGTCCAGTGTGAGACACTGAAACAGCCCAAAAGAGGTTTAAGAAAAGCAGCAAATCATAGAAAAAATCATGTTAAACAATTCATCATTTATCACAATTGTTACTATTTCATCAGTGTGATGAAACAAATAGTGATCAGGTCAGATTTTCAAACTCCAAACATAGAACTACTTATCAGCTCTTGTCCTTTATCCAGACTTTATGAGGTGAATGAGGGGTCTTTAAATTAAAAGTGGTCTGTGAGTGATAAGGAGAGGAAGGGGAAGCTGTCAATCATACTAATAACTCTAATCCATCCAGATAAAAGAAGGAGGAACCTCCAGAGATCAAACAGTTCAACATACAATCATCCAAAACTCACTTCAGCTGCAAACCAACACAAACTGTGAAGGATTTTCTATCTACCTACCATTTCCTCTCATGTACAAGTACAGATTTTAACCTGATGACAGCAGTAGTGTCATACATCGCAAATAAAATATGAAACAATTAGCTGATGAATCAATATGTTGATCGACAGACTTAAGATCTGCAGCTATTTTGATAATCAAAGGAAGAAAAAGTTATTTTTATAAATGTATTTTTGTGCATCTGAAGACGTCACTTTAGGTTGATATTATTTATCACCTATGATAATTCATCTAGTCTTATGAGTTTAAGCTGTGCCCCAGCACAGCACAACATTAAAACCACCAGCTTGCAGCGCCCCCTGCTGTCAAGTCTGTGTACCTGCTCAGCAAAAAAGTGACTAAAAAATCACAAAATAAATGTTGATTTTGAATAGCGGGTTAAAATAACATTAGTAAGTGCATAGACAGCATGAGCCTTCAGTGTTCTGCAGTCTGTAAGAGGTATGCAGTGTTTCTGAGTGTTTTCTGCCTCTTCTGCAATTACACCCATATTACCTTAATTAATTAAGACTTTGAATTAAACCAGGTAATTTTCCTCACCTGATACTACTACAGGGTCTCATAATTTACCTGAAGCTTCATCATTTCACCTGATCCAGTGGGAAAATGTCCACAAATGTCCCACAGCAGAAGTAATACAAATACACAAATACACAATCAGCTTAGATCACACTGACTTCACTTCAGTGTTTTGCACTTTGCCCTGATTCTGACCATGTGGACTCAGTCATAACGATGACGATGAAGAAGATGATACCAACAGTGATGTTGTTTAAGTGTGCTGGTGCATACTGTACGTATGAGCTGCATTGTGTGTTTGTGTGCCAGCTGGCGTCTTCTCAGAGCTTTTACTCTTCAGAGTGTTGCTGCTGTCAGACAAGCTGCTGACTCATCTGCTCAACGAACCACGAAGACATTTGAACAATGAACAGAGACAGTGAGAAGTGAAGCTGCAGGTAGATTTACTGAAAGATCTCACTTGGTAGGAAATTGGCCTCATTACTCTGTTCATTCAGTACAGAGGTGAAGTATTCAGGTCCTGTCCTTAAGTACTGTGAATGTATGACTACAACATAAAAACTCTTCACTGTAGGTAAAAGTTCTGCATTAATAGTACTAGAAGCATTTTCAGCAACTACTTCATACAGGACACACTGGAGGCAAAACAACCTTCTCTAAGATTTGTGGTTTAGGACCCAATAAAGCCACCAGATGCTATAGATTAGTTATAGAAGGATTTATTAAAAGGGATGAGAGTCAGCAGGTGAATGTGGGATTGGGGGAGAAGGTCGGGGAAGACAAAATAGCAGAATACTACAACAGATACTACAACTACAACAGATCTAAATCAGCACACACACTACACATTGAACAAAAATTACCAGGAGCTGGAGGAGGGAGTGTGGCAGGAAACAGGGCTGCTGGTTAGTTGTCACTGAGGTGGTTCTAGAGACCTTTAGAGGTTCTTGTAATCACCAAGAATATTCTAGACATCCTTTAGTTGGTTCTATGTACGTACATTAAATATGTCTAAGAGATTTCTGATGTTAGCACTCTCCTCCACCTCCATGAGAGTTCTTTGACTGAGAAGATTGAATGAATCATTCAGGTGGTTCTAGGTGTCAGTGAAAAGTGTGTTGTGGCCAATGAAGAATAAGGTTCTTTAGCTGGTTCTAGTAGAAGTTTAGGAGGTTAGGGTTCTTTAGCTGGTTCTAGTAGCAGTTTAGGAGGTTAGGGTTCTTTAGCTGGTTCTAGTAGCAGTTTAGGAGATTAGGGTTCTTTAGCTGGTTCTAGTAGCAGTTTAGGAGGTTAGGGTTCTTTAGCTGGTTCTAGTAGCAGTTTAGGAGGTTAGGGTTCTTTAGCTGGTTCTAGTTGCAGTTTAGGAGGTTAGGGTTCTTTAGCTGGTTCTAGTAGCAGTTTAGGAGGGTGTAGTTGTCACTGAGGAGGTTAAAGGGCGTCTTTAGATGGTTCAGCCAGTGAGGAGGTTCTGCTCACCTGTTGGGTTAGTTCGAATGATCCCGAGGGGTGAGGATGTCGAACACCCACGGGAGAGTTTTGGAGCTACCTTTAGACCAACGCTCTTCACCACCATCTTCATCAAAACACCAAATAAGGGAATATTTCTTGGAAGCTTTTGGAAGCATGGTTTTAATCTCTGGTACAGTTCCACAGCAAAGCACTGCAGCTGTTTCCAACACCTCACAAAGGCATTTTCTGTTGGATTTTATTCCCATTTGTCACCAGTCTGTATAAACAATGTCAGATCTAATGGAAATCTGGACTGTAGTTGTTAGGATATCTTATCTAAGATGACGGTGTTTGACACAGTGAGAAACAGACTCACAGGTCCTGCTACCTGAGCAAACACAACTGGAACATGATGAAGACATTGTTTTAGAGACAGATGTTGACCCTCTTGTAAAGTACTGTTCATATTCCTTATTTTGCTTCCTCTCAAGAAATGTCATGTATAAAACCAAAGAAACACTGATTATATCTTACTAAGTAATTTATGCACATCAGGGTCTGATTTAGTCTTTGTCTTTGGTTGAGAACAGTGTTCTTACCTCTGCTGACCACACACACATGTAAAAACATGTGTCCTGTACAGAGATTCACATGTATGTTTCCATTTGATCCATAAATTAATCACACGTTAATCCTGATCATGAGCCTTGAACAAGGACACTTGGATCATCTCTGTCAGGTTCTCATGATGACATCTCCTGTGGTTCATGTCTGTCGGACAGATTCACATCTTCACTTCCATATTTCCATGTTTGTACAAAGGATGGTAACACCTCCTCCATCCATGTCTCTAGTGTCACATAAAAGTTTAGTAATTTATTATTTCCTCGTTATCTGAAGGTCATTGAATTGGCCAGGGACCGGTGCACTTCCTTTTTTGTGCAAGTTGTGAACCTGTGTGTGTGCTGTTTTATTTTTAATGTCTCCTCTTCCTCCTGCAGTCACGAGTGTCTCTGTTTCCACTGTCATGCTCAGAGTTCGGTGGTTCCTGATGTCGCGCTGCCTCACCATAAAAGGGGGAATGATGGGTTGTTGGCAATGGAAAACTTACAAAAAGGGATGTTAAAGAAGCAAATAAAAAAATGCATTAATTAACAGTCAGTCTGCAGCAGAGACATGTCGATGCTGCTGCAGCTGTGGAGGCTCAGCGGAGGTGTGACAACGCTTCACATGTCTGACGGTGAACTGATGCTGCATCAGTGTCTGATGTTTTCCTGCAGCTTCATTTGGAAAAAAGACTTTGTGGACAATTTCAGACTCGTTTTCACGTTAACATGTTAAAGTGAAACCTGATCTGATACATCCCTGCATTAAGACTTCTGCACAACTTGACTGTGTCTTACTGTCTCTTCTGTCAGGCTGAAAACAGTCACTAGATCATGAGCTACTACAGCGTTTCAGTGTCAGTGTTCAGACCAGGAGGAATCAAAGTCATAAATACAGACAGGTCTAATAGTCAGACCAGCATGTGCACAAAAATATTCTGAACTGAAAAAGCATACATAGTTATAAAGTGTACAACACGCAGTGAAATGTATCCTGAGCCGTTCCTTTTTATAGACTGTGCAAACTTTACAAATTTCCAATTAGGTTAAAGTTAAAAATTTAAAATGTAAAGTGTAAAGGTAAATAAGAATATAATAAAATAAGAAACTAGGACTAATTATAAGGGCAAGCTTAAATGAGAGCAAGAAATTATGTTCCAGTAGCAGTAGCACAGACATCACTGGGTAGAGTGGATATGAACACTGTACTGATACAGTATGAGCAGAGTGTGAATGTTGCAGTGAGAATAGTTAAAGTACAGTTTACTATTACAGCTTAAAAATATTTATGATACAGCTTAACAGCTAAAGTGCCTGTGCAATGATTAAACAATGACCGGTGTTAGTCGTTCAGATGTGGTGAGGAGAGCGGGACCAACAGTGTGTGTTAGGTCAGAGTGTGAGGTGTGTCCTGGT
>JAUMHL010000002.1:23144957-23160871 GCA_032362345.1 Sandelia bainsii | reverse complement strand
GCTGTTTACATGATCACTTAATAATCTGATAACTCCAGAAATCAGATAATGATCAGATTTTTAGTGTGCATGTAAACGGGCCCAGTGATTCCAGGTCAGACAGATGTAATAGATGTTACGTGTATAAAATACAGCAACAAAGATTTACAATATGACACAGAAGTGTTGTGTATCCGTGTCATCACAGAATGTTGCTGATGGTGTTGTGTTACATGTTGTTGAAGAAAGACAGAGATACTCATACTCCCATATGTAGAAAATGGGAGCAGCAACATATTACATCTATGTTCATACACAGTACCTACATGTTGTTCATTTATCTTTATGATGTCAAGTAATAAAGTCAAGTCTCAGCTTTACAAACAAAGTTCGACAGACCCTCCACAGCATCCCGTCAGTCCACCACCGCCATTATTCTCATTCGTTGTGAGAGGATTTCAAAGAATTATCAGTCAGCAACAGTTCTGCAGACATTTTCTGATTAATGTGTAAAACCTGAGGTGATTACCAGGTTAATTGAACTGGGAAATGTGGCTCATGTGTATTTCTGTGGTACGGTCTGAGCTGCAGGATGTACTGCTGGTGATATGAGACGGGATTACTGTGAGTGCAAATTACTGCACAGAAAAAAAACAGCAGAGAAAATGACTTTATACACAATTTAAACCTCATAAAATTCAAAATAGTATGAAAAACAATGACCAAGACGACTCATTAATCTCGCATTTTCTTACATTAAAATGCTAATCATTTATTCCAATAACTGTTTAAAACTATACATTACTCAGTAATTGATTCAGTAAATTGTGCCAGTTAACCTATTTTATTTAAGTAATTTTATTCATAGTAGTAATTATTCATTTAATGGATTTAATTGATATGATTTTTCACATTCAGTTAATTTAGCTTTAGCTTTATTGTCTGGTCTAAGGGTGGCTCTAGAGCAAAGGTCATTGAATAATTGAAATCTAGCAAGTTAATGCTCTGTGGAGAAGGAAACCTGACCATTAGTTGTTCAAATATCTGATGTGGACCAAAGTGTTGGATTACTCATCATCATCATTGTGAACTGAAATAACCACCAAATAACCATCTCTCTGTCTTGTTCCCAGTTTGTTTCTCCGCTCATGGCCGCTATGCTCAGAAGCTGCTGAATGACTTGTTCTCCAACTACACCAATGCTTTACGGCCAGTGGAGGACACTGACAACATCATCAACGTCACCCTGCAGATCACTCTGTCCCAGATCATTGACATGGTAATTGTACTCTGACTGCTGATCCAGATGTTCACGTTGTGAGTATTCATTCCTCTTCTGATGTGACTGTAGTGAACTCTCCTTTCACCAGGATGAACGGAACCAGATCCTGACCACCTACCTGTGGGTCCGCCAGGTGTGGATGGATGCTTTTCTCACTTGGAAGAAGGAGGACTACGACGGCCTTGACACCATCCGCATTCCCAGCAGCTACGTATGGAGACCTGATATCGTCCTTTATAACAGGTAGGTGATGTGGAACAGTTTGAGCTAATTAGAAGGAAACAAGAATTTGGATTCTGAAGCTTCTTTTTTGGTCTTTGGATTATGGTTTTGGTTTTGGTTGTACACAATCTTGCTTGATTGCAATGCTCTAAGCTCATATCATATAAAACTTTCTTCACCACAGTGCAGATGACGAGTTCTCCAGCTCCATGGAGACCAATGTGGTTCTCCGTAATGATGGACAGGTGATGTGGGACCAGCCAGCCATCACCAAAAGCTCCTGCTCTGTGGACGTGGCCTTCTTCCCCTTTGATTTGCAGCAGTGTCACCTCACGTTCGGCTCCTGGACACACAATGGAAACCAGATGGACCTGTTCAATGCCTTAGACAGTGCCGACCTGGCTGACTTTGTCCCCAATGTGGAGTGGGAGGTGAGTGGTTATGTTGTTCATGTGCTACTGACAAAACCTCATTCCTGACTCTAATTCTTTTACAAAAATCTAATCCTTCTACTAACCAGGTTCTGGGCATGCCAGCCAAGAAGAACGTCATCCTGTATGGCTGCTGTTCAGATCCGTACCCAGACATCACCTTCACCCTTCACCTGAAGAGACGTGCCTCCTTCTACATCTTCAACCTACTCATCCCCTGCATGATGATCTCCTTTCTGGCTCCGCTGGGCTTCTACCTGCCGGCAGACTCGGGTGAAAAGGTCTCTCTGGGTGTCACAGTACTGCTGGCCCTCACTGTGTTCCAGCTGCTGGTGGCTGAGAGCATGCCTCCCTCTGAAAGTGTCCCGCTGATAGGTGAGAGGACTGGGGAGTCCCTGATTATTATGGGTTATAGGTTATGGGTTTCTATCGGTTGGTGGTCACGGTCGTTGTTATACAGTACATGTGGGAACTGTTAGAAAGTCTTGTTATATGAAAGGGCTGGACCTAATTCTTTGAAAACTGAAACATGAGGTCATCACTAAGTGCTTTCAGACCAAACTGTTCTAAATACCGAGCCTGTGAGAAAATATTATATTTGAGTTCTGTTAAAATATTCAAACTACTACTTCACCACAGACTGATAATACAGCTGATTCTCATCCAACAGTGTCACATAACGTTGCTTCCTACTTGGCGCCTCAATATCGACAGTAAAGGTACCACTTAGCATTGGTATTGAGGCAGTAAGGTATGTCAGTACCTTTAAGGGTACTGACATTGAGATGCCAAGTGGGAAGCGTCTTTATAAGATGAAGCAGGATGTCAACTGTGTTAGACATTGTGTGTGGTAACAAGATCGTACCAGGAACTTATTTTATCTTTTAACTTAACTTAACCCTGAGGTTTTAGTGTCTAACCCTAACCAAGTTGTCTTTGTGAATAAAGTCAATCAAACCGTGATTCGAACAGTGAATTTTAAATGAATTTTCAATGTGGTGAGATACAATTTACTGTTGTTAAGGTGAGGAAAATTGTGAAGCAGGCAGATTTGCACTTGTGTGTGTGTGTATGTGTTGTCTTCTTATTGTAACAGATAAAGTGACGGTGAAGACACTGTTGTACAGTCTGAGTCCCAGCAGTAAACATCCAGTTTATGTTTGCCGGCTAACAGCAGTGTAATGAGCAGGAGACGAGCAGGTCGATACGTCCTGTCAGCATTTATTTAAAATACAACAGTCACAACTCAGGCATCAATGGCATCTCAGCTACAGTGCAGCAGCTCAGTATTCAAGTCTCACTGTTGTCGACAGCAGCTTGTTCAATCCACACTAAAGATGTGAACGCACATACAACCATTTTTAGTTTAGACAGGTGACCAATTAAAGGAAGAGAAACATAACGAATGCAGATGTTTCCACACACGTGTACAAGTGAGTAATGAACTTCATGCTTTGTGGCACCTATAAAAATACTGAGCAGAACCAGGTGACTCTGATTTTGGATTAGGATGACAAAAGGAAAAGAAAGTCCATTATTGGGGAACAGATGGCAGGATCTCCAGTCACAAAGACTGCTCATGGGTCACTGAACGGTCAGATTATGTATGAAATGTGTGTTAGGTATGAGTAAATGATGGAAATCATATACTACGTAGCTTCACAGTTACCAGATCTCAACCTAGCTGAACACCTAGAGTAGAGAGTTCTCTCCACCACCATCATCTTTTCTATCGTGGACTGCACACACCCAGGACACCGGATGTTTAAGCTGCTGCCCTCTGGCAGGAGATTCAGGATGCTGAGGTCACGGACAAACACTCAAGGACAGCTTTTACAACAGGGCAATAGCCTTAATCAATGCTAACATCTGTAACATCTGACTTGATTAGCTACCTCCTTTGGACAATGGGCAATAATGTGCAATGAACATTCTTTATTTATTATTTATATTTTTTGCACAAAATATATATTTTCACCCAGCTTAAAGTTTACTGTGCAGTATTCCAGTTTCGTTGTACTATTGTACTAAGTATGACTGTGCAATAACAATAAAGAGTTATCTTCTTATCTCATCTTATGTTCTTCTTAGAGTCCAAATACTTGTAGAGTCAATGATGTAATGATGAGTGATGCTACTGGATCAGACCCAGGTTAATCCCTGAAAAGGAGCCGACATTTGTCTTTAAAAATCAAATGAAGAGAAATTTAACTGTACATGTATTTTCCCATTTCCCTTCTCAACAGGAAAGTACTACATTGCAACCATGACAATGGTCACTGCATCAACAGCGCTCACCATCTTCATCATGAACATACACCACTGTGGTTCAGAGGCTCTTCCCGTCCCACAGTGGGCCGAGCGCTTCATCCTCAAGTACCTTGCACGGATCTGCTTCGTGTACGAGGTCGGAGAGAATTGTCTCGGTGGGACGTCATCCAGGAAACAACCTCTTTCTCCGAAGGAGTCTGAAGCCCAGTCAGCTACTGGTGACAACCTCAAAGGAGCAAACTGGGATATGAATGGACAAGCATGGGGAGGCAGCGTGGAGGAGGATGAGTCTGGGCAGGATTTGACCCAGCAGACAGCTTGGAAAGAGGATTTGTTTGTGACCATCGACCACTCGGAGGAGGAAGGAGCTGCTGGAGGATGCAGGGACGAGTCAATCAGCGCCTCAGGAGGAGCAGAAGAGCATGTTGAGGAAAAGAAAGGCGTCGGAGGTGAAGGAGGAGGCAGAGCTGGGGAAAACAGGAGGGAGATCTTGGTGAAAACTCAGTGTGTTTGTCAGCACCAGGGACTGCACAAGAACATTGAGTACATTGCCAACTCATACCAGGACCAGCGAGCCGCGCAGCTGCGAATCGGAGAGTGGAGGAAGGTCGCCAAGGTCATGGATCGTTTCTTCATGTGGCTGTTTTTCATCATGGTCTTCTTCATGAGCATCCTCATCCTGGGCAAAGCCATCTGACGGAGATCCACTTTGTAGAATCACATGAGAGGGAGGTGTGTTGGTGTGCTAATAAATACATTTTTAAAATGTAAAAATCAGTATTGATTTTCTCTTAACAAGTGATTAATAATGGTTTTCAGTTTCAGGTCATATTTAATTTACCTGCCGTACACTTATACTCTATCTTCTATCTTTGCAAAAACATGGTTTTAAAAATTGAAAATGTAGATGTGTGTGAGCTTTTAAGCTCAGCCACATAAAAGGATCCACAGGTCATGTTAATGAAACTGGAGATAATTTCAAAAGCTTTAATAGCATCTCCTCAAATATGGAGACTTAATTCTTTCATTAAATGGAGTGAGCTTTATCTCACCACAGATCATTGTGGGTTGACCTGTCACACCTTGTAAAGATAGACAGCCTGTTCTCATTTTGAAAGTTAAAGTCCTTCATCCCACAAAGCCGTTAGTGGTGGCAAAAGGTACCTTTAGCATCGTATTTAATGTAGTAGGATGAGAATGTGCTGGGAAACACTACTTCTGTATATTCCAGCTGGGCAGCTGGAAGCAGTGTCCAGCTGTGGAAAATTAACAAGAAATAGATTCTGTCAAATACCATTTGAAAGGAGTTTACTTTTTTTACTCGTTTGTACTGGCAACTCTGCTGTCAGACTTTCTCTATTTTTTTACACTAAAGACGTCTCTCTGTCTCCAAACACCTGGTAGGTGTTTATTTTGTTATTAAAAACATTTTTGTTTTTAATAATGTACACACACACGGACACTAACTTGGAACTAGTTAACTGATCAAATGCACTCACACAAATTTTAAATCTCAACCAACATGATAAAACATTTATTTGCAGCACATCTGACAGTTCTCACGTAAAACCCAGAATCATTTTTTAAGTATATTTTTTTGACAAGTTAAACAGTGTTTGGAGATTAAATTTGACAAATGACAGTTAAAATATTTTAACTGTAATTTATTAATTTTATGTAGATCAACTAACTGTTAGCTGCTCAGTGCATGAATGAACCTGAATATGTCAGTTATTATTCAGTGGGCAGATGGGAGAGCGTGTAGAAAATGAAGCTACAAAGAAAAATAGAGAAAGGAAGGAAGGAGGAGGGGAACTTCATGTCTTATTAAATTGGTTTAATTTGGGCAACAGCAGAGTTGGTCCTTCGAGTAAAGTCAAGTGTTTTCGACACAGGTGGTTACTTAGGGAATGCTCTATTAAAACGAATCCTTTATTCTGATGAAATGATAAATTTTAGTAATTTAAAAAGTTCACAGGGGCAAAGCTAAGAGACTCTCTGAGGTTGCTGTCACAGTTTCTGTATAATCAAGCCCCAATCGTGGTGAAATCATCAAGGAATATTCAGGTAAATCAGATTGAATGAAACTTGTGTTTTTGTGTGGGAAGAATGGGATCAGTCAGATTCTCTTGTTCCAGGTTCAGCTGCTCTAAAACATTTCAAATTTAACAATGTTTTCTGAAAAAAAGAGGTAAAAAATATTCATAAAACAATTGATTAAAAATAATAATAATAACAAATAATTAATTAAACTCTCAGATACGGATTACAATGTAAACTGTTCAGTTATGTGAAACTTTATCTGCCTGAATCATTTTTGCAGTGTTTGTAATATTTGCAATGTAAACAAAAGAACTTTGATCAAGAACATTTATCACTGCAGCTACTTGTTATATATCCTGATTGTGTTGTGTTGAATGTTTGTCAAGAGACATATTTACATGTTGTTACCATAAACTACCATGAAACACATTAAAATTCTTACTAAACCATTTTATTTACTGAGTTTTGAGGAAAATATTTTCGTCAGTATTGTCTACAAAAACCTGCTTCACTTATGATCCAGCTTTGGATGCAGAGAGGACGTATAATCATACAAACGTGATGCAGCAGTGGACATGTGGGGAGATAAAGCATATGTTTGCAGTTCAGTTCAGGTGAACATGCATCTGATGAGAGACAGATGATGCACCAACCTCAAATCTTTTTATTGACCCTGTCAATATTTGGGTCGTGTGTTTAAAGCCGGGTGTCCCCAAGAATCATTGGAATCTGAGGGAATGAATGACGTGGAAGATAACTGTCTTATAATGGTTACCAGAGGATATCATGTGGACGGGTTCAACTCAATTCAATTTTATTTATATAGCACCACATCACAACAGAAGTCATCTCAAGGCACTTTACATTGTTTAAGACCTTACATAATATAAGTATTTATAGAATAATGTAGAATTATGGGTTCTGTCTTGTGGGTTAGCAGATGATCATAGAGAGCTCACCTGCACAGGGTTGGAAAGATGAGACGAGTCTAGACCAAGTTGTTTGGCAAGCTTGGCATCAGTAAATTTGGTGTCAGCTCCTAATTCAACAAAGACAACAAACGTGAGGATGAGAACCAAGCTGAAGTTCAACCTGCATGAGAGGTCTGAAGACAAAGGATTTAGCAGTGTTCTCCTGTTTCTCGCTGAGCCCCACTTTTTAACCGACAAGAACAAACAATGCATGCAGTTGCTTCTTTTCTAAGGGGTTAATCCAAGAACAAAATTGAGGTTTTGGAGTGGACTAGTCAAAGTCTGTTCATGCTTGAAAACCCTCCAATGTGGCCGAATTAAAACAATCCTGCAAAGAAGAGTGGGACAAAATTCCTCTACAGTGATGTGAAAGACTCATTATCAGTTATCACAAATGCTTGTTACTTTGTCACATAGGACCAGGCAGGTTTGGGGCTTTTTTCCCTTAATAAATCAAATTATCATTTAAAAACTGCATTTTGTATTTACTCTGGTTATATTTGTGTAATATTAACATTAGTTTGATGATGTGAATCATTTAAGTGACAAATATGCAAAAAAAAAAACAAATTCAGGAAGGGTGCAAATACTTTTTCACAGCAGTGTATGTGTCTCAGAGTTCTGGTCGTACTTTTAGGACTAAGAGCAATTTATCAACATTTATGTCTTAGGAATTCACTATTGTCTGAAAAATAGTTATCAAGTCAAGTCAAGGTTTATTGTCATTTCAACAATATACACAGTGAAACGAAACAACGATCTCCAGGACCATGGTGCTACATACAAAGACGACACAAGACAACTCACACTAAACATAAAACTAAACATGAACCTAAACATAAACTTACACTATGCTAAAGCTAAGATTAAAGTGCAGACCTTACAACGAGAGATGCAGCCGACAATCATGTGGTCAGGGAAGTAAACAGGATAAATGTGCAAAAGGCAGAGTACTGTGCAAATATGCAGTGTTGTGCGTTATGCAGAGCATATAGTAATAAATAAATAAATAAATGTTCTGTGAGTTCTGTGAGGTGTGTGTGGATCAGTTATTGATCAATAGGTCTGTGAAGTTTCTGGGAGACCTACTGATGTATGCATGGGCCAGTTGCTGTTCAGTAATCTGTGGCAAGGGGAAAGAAACTCTTTACCATCCTGGTCGTGGAGGCTCGAATGCTTCGAAACCTTTTTCCAGAAGGCAGGAGGGAGAAGAGTGTGTGTGAGGGGTGGGTGGGGTCATCCACAATTATCACTGACTCTATTTATTTAAACAGTGAACATGTACACATATAAATAACTAAGTGTAAACGATAGAAAACACTAGACATTTAAATATAAGTGAATGAAATATTTCTGCACTTGTTTTAAATTGAAGACTTCAAACATTTTTAACACCAGAAGACTGTTAGCATCAGCTGTCAGGACATGTATTTAGATGATTCAGCAGGTCAGACAGGTTTAGGACACGTTCATAGTATATGACACTACTGTGATTTTGAAAACTGGATGACACTAAAGTGACAAATCAGGGAGTAGGACATAAAAAAGCTGCAATTATTAAGATTTCTTCTGATTCAGTTCTCGTCAGCCTTTAACAACAGATCTTTATTTCTCTGTATGCTCCCTCCTTTCAGAACATACAGCTGCTTAAGAAGTTGAGTCTTGCATTATAAGTAGACCTGCACCAATATTAGCACGATAATAGTTCCACTCACTGATTGGTTCTCAGATAAACAATAAAAGATCAGAGATAGAAACTTCCCCATGCGTTTGTTGTTAGTGTTGTTCAGTATGGTTTCTACACTGCAGAAGCAAAATAAAAGCAGCAGATGGAGCTAAAGAACTGTGAAATTCCTCCTGAACACCAACCTGTGTAACATCACCTTTTCCACATGAAACTCACTGATCATCAGTATATGTAGACTGTTACTTTCTATTACTCTGTCTATGTGACTCTTAAAGAGAATTAGTACAGTTATATCTGGTGGCTTACAGCACGTTTATTTCTTCACTGGAACCAACTTATTTGAATTTATTTTATGAAACTCTAGTTTCATTAAAATCCAGGAGACTGTGTGGTTTTATTATCATTACAGTTGTGTAAATTCAGATGAGCTGCATTAAAGGTACAGGGTGTAAAATGTGAATGATTTTGCAGCATCTAGTGGTGAGGGTGCACAATGCCACCTTCACCAGTTTCCAAGGTCAGGGGAGCCCACAGTGTCCATGAGGTGTCAGGTCGTCTTCTACAGCTGCATCAACTAGTAAAGTGATGAGGTTTCTTAAGATAGAAGCTGGATTTAATTAATTCATTTAAGGCCATAGCATGACAGCCTCTGTGACAGGAGACCTGCTCCCTCTGTAGATATGAAAGGCTCAGTCTAAAGAAAAAAAGGTTATTAAACACTAATCATAAGATATTAATGAAAACTATATTCAATTTCTGCTAATAGATCCCTGTAAATCTTACACAATCTTTTGACACTACTGTGTCACATTTAATTAATTAATCAATACATTATTCAATAAGCTTGATTTTGTAAGCACTATGACGTGCATTGTGAAGCAGGCTGTGGGCATCTTTAGTCACATTTTTCTTCATTTGATTCAAGTTCAACCGCAATGTGTTGAAACAGTGAACTTCACCGTAGCATCTGTATCATCTTTATTTGTAGCTGAAATTTTCACTCAGATATAAAGAATCTTTATCAAATGCACACAGAGCACATGTTAGAGGTGTCATACTTTACACTGGCATTTATGTCATGTAAATTTTAACTGACTCAGATAGATGTCTGAGTTCACCTTAGCTGCATTTCACATTTTGTTCTGTGTTTTAAGTTAATATGACATTCACACTGAAACAATGTACAAAAAACATTTCCAGACAAGTTGTGACTTTTTCAAAAAGGCAATAAAAACAAATCTGATTTGTTGTTGAGTCACTTGAAACTTTATTTACATTGTTCAACTTATTTGTATTTTGTAGATTTAGAGTTTAATGCTGCAGCACACTCAAAAATGTTGGGACAGAGTTAAAATGAGACAGACAGATGGATCGTGACTCAACACAGAATTTATGAGAAAATTGTCAGTTCCAAAAGAATATTTCTCAGCGCAAGGTTGCAAAGATTTTAGATCTAATAACAGATTCCAGCTGGAGTCAGGAAAACCTGGAGAGCTACTTAGACTTCTAAAAACAGTGTCAGTGTGCTATTCACAAGCAGTAGCAGCTGATGATGATGAGCCATGCCTCACAAAAATATATCTCAGAAGACGCATGATTAAGAGTTGTTGACTTGCATGTAGCTGGAAAGAGCCAAAGAGATTAGATATTCATCAGTCCACAGTTACACAAACTGTCCATAAATAGAAAAGATTTGGTTCTGTGGGCGCCAAGATCAATCTAAAGGCACTGTACAAAAGATTTTGTGGCAGTCCACCTAACCCCCACTTCCACAGAACACAGTTTACAGCACAGTTCACAGTTCATGGACAACTAAAGAAACTCAAACACAAGTGGACAAAGATATAAATGACATTACTGGATTATTGAAGAGTGGTATGTAAATAAGTGTGTGTAAAGAAATAACAACATTGGACTGTAATTGACATCTCCTCGTTCTTACCGGACAACCTGTGGTGATTGTTGCTTAATCATTGAACTAAATCTAAGTCTTATTCAGTGAGGTCACAAGTTTGGGATTCAGATAGCCAACACCTCCACAACAGGCACAATGCAGAATATTCAATGAGGAGAAAAACAACTGTAGAGTAACAGCTGCAGATTTAAAGGATTCATTGGAGCTGATTAACATCTCTGTTCTGTTCTTTGCTGCCATTGTGGAGAGAAAAATGCATTATTCCAGGGTGTCAGCTCAGAAGAAACTGGGTGATTCAGCAGGACAATGACCCTAAACGCTAAAGTAAATCTACTAATATGTTGTGGAGAATATGAAGCAGTTCTCTGAGGAAGACAGTCCAAAATTTCTCCTGGAAGCTGTGCAGGTCTAATCCACAGTTACAGGAAGAACTTGATAGAGGTTATTGCTGCCAAAGGTGGTACGACCACTTGTGTGGGCAAGTCTGAGGACTAGCAAGAACTGAAAGTCGGGAGGACAACATGGAGGTTCAGCAGCAACAATAAAAGATCAACAGGGAAAGAAACAGTAGAGAGACCAGCAGGGAATGCAGAGGATCTGACAATGGCAGAGTGAGAATGCATGGTTATTGTGGTGGGGGACGTGATTAACTAATGCTGGGGATAATTTGGGTGAGTGAAAGTGAGGACCAGGAGCAAAGATGAACAGGGGAGTAGCCAGGCAAGTATGTGAATCTGGGTGTTTAGAGGAACGGACCGGAGGAAAAACAGGGAGGAAAACAGAGGCACAGAGAAACTAAATAAAAAAATAAAAAATAAAAAATAAAACAAGATATGGACTGTGAGGAACACTTAAAACGTCTTCAAGGAACTTAAACAAGTCCAGTTGCCACTGAATAACCTTTTTTTGGGATAACCATGACCTGGATGACTGAGAATCTTCACAGACTGCGAGGAACACTGTTTCACTTATTATCTGGCAGCTGGACCTTCCTAAGTAAAGGAACAGTCAAAACTGTTTGAATAATGCTATATAAATAAGGTTAATATTATTATGATACCATTAGGCATGGTATTATTACTAAAGCTTGTGTGATTTTATAATTTTATGGTGTGTTCTTATATGGTGCATTTTCCTAACAACAGGTACAATACACAATGTTCAGACATACTTGTGAGGTTTTGGGTCTCTACACATGGAAAATCGACATATTCTCATATCTTTCTTCCAACGTGAACAGATATGCACAGAAAAACACCACTGTAAAATGTCTTTACTTGGCTGTATGAGGATATTTAACCAACAAAAAAAATGTAATAGTCCAAGTGCACTTTGACTATAGTAGTAACGAGGTCCTTGGGCTTCCTGTGAGACGCTGAAGAGTTTTGCATCATAAAACTTGTTATGAACAATTGGAACAGTTGGAACAGTATAAACTGTTGCATGTTAGGAGCTCAGGGGACTCGACCGCCTCCAACAGTATCTTCCAGTTGCCACAAAAGCCAGTAATTGGTTCTAATGTTTCTGAAACTTAGTGTGATCAGTAATGAGGTCCACCGTGAGCTGCTTCCTAACAAAACACTTACCAACAGTTTCTGATGTAATTAGCCCTGTGGGAGCAAAGAGAGATGCCCGGTAATAGATGTTTATCAGAGCTCAGAGGATAACACTGATTACAGGTGGTGATAATGAAAGCTCTTGGGACTGACTTCACTGATAATGAATGATGAACTTCTGAGTGCTGATTACACACTATACAACATGTTATAGTTTGATCCACAGAAAGAAAACTTCTGTTCTATCAACAAATTAGATGACCCCTGACCTTTCTCGTATGTGCCATCATTTGACCTCTGTTCCAATGAAGGCAAATTTTACTGGGTTAGACACTGGCTGCAAGCCAGACCAGCTAAGTTCCAAAAGCCTTAAAGGACGCACCCTGGTACAGGTTCAGAGAGAGTGAGATGAACAGAGGAAGCAGAGAGAGGAGTAAAGAAATGTGATGACGGAAGGGCCGAGCTGCAGGCTGGAGTCTCCAGACAGAGGCAGCATATGTCCTGTCCGTAGTTCCCCTGAGCACCACACTGCGACTGCTAATTCTATTCAGTTATTACACAGCTAAACAAGAACCACAACACACGCTCACTTAAAAATAGCACAACTTGATCGCGTCCTGTTGTTTAATACCACATCATTAAAATACAGATATGTGTATTTGTATGTTCCTGGTAAGTTTCAGCCAAACTAACACAAGAACTTTCAACATGTTGTTGGTTAGCTGCACCTAAGGTCTCCATTTCTGTTCCATTTGTGTGTTTTATTTATATAGGTCCAAATCACAACAAAAGGCTCTTTACAGTGTTTAAGGTTTAAGACCTTACACAATATATGTATATACAGAATAATTAAGAAAACCCAACAGTCCCACTTGAGCAGCACTAGGCGACAGTGGAGAGGAAAAACTCGGTGACGGTGATTGTTCTCACTGTGGATGCACCTCCAGCATGACCAGTGACGCTAAGTAGCAGTAAATAGCAGCAAGAGCTAAAAAAAAAAGCTAAAGATTTTCATTGTAAGAGTGGCACTCAAAGAAAGATGATCAAAAATCATCCAGCTTTGGTGTAAGCAAAGAATCTAATCTAAACAAGTGTGTTTAGTTGATAAGTCAGTCATCTTAGCAGAGAACATTCCCTGCAGGGTTCCTACTCTCTTTTTATTACCACTAATAACACAAAGCAGGATTAATAAAAGCTCAACACACTTTCCTCAACAAGTCAGAGCAACATCCAGGCTCTGACGAGAAGACGGGACAGTGGAACAGGATGTTTAGGATCCACAACAACCTTTACAGTGCTGTGACCATTAGACATTAACTTTACTCCTCTGCTTTGTTGTGTTTGATGAAGAGTGTCTGTTCATTACATGTCAGTTTCCCACTGTACTACATGTCCTACCGTTTTACTCACATTGATTCTTATCATTTCATAGTAAGAAACAGGTTTTGTTCACATTTATGTATTGAACTACAGTTTGCTGGAGTTTGTTTCCTGTTTTGAAGTATTTGTCTTTCACAGTACTTTACTGCTTTGGATGGCAAACGCTACAGTGGTGACTCCTCTCAAACAGCCTATCGTGTTCGAGCTGGAGGGCTTCTACGTACCACCAGGTTACAGCTCTCTCCTCTTCTTACTGGCTCTGATCAACTACTTGTTGGTGCTGTTGGGGAACGGCGTGGTGGTGTCCATCATCGTCATAGACAAGAACCTGCACAGACCCATGTTCATAATGGTTTGTAACCTGCTAGTCTGCGACTTGCTGGGGGCCACGGCAGTGCTGCCTCGCCTCATGATGCACTTCTTGATGGGGGAGAAAAGGATCTCCTACATCCCAGCCATCGGCCAGGCCTTCTCTGTGCACTTTTACGGTGCTGCAGCACAGACTGTTTTGGCTGCAATGGCCTACGACAGGTACTGAGACACATCAAGAGAATCACCCACAGCATCCAGTCAGTTTTATTTCCATGAGATTTTACTTTCTGACTGTTGTGGCAGAGTAGATGTTTATGCTGATGATGTTTTAATACTGGGACATGAAATGTTCTGAAGTTTTACTAATGGTTATGAAGTAACTTTTACTGCATGTCTTACACCTTTTACTCTAATCCTGCCCCTTCCTTTGTGAAGTTTGCAGACTTAATGTGTTTTGTATTTGTGTGTGAACAACACATTCCAACATGGTTAAAACACACTAGAGAGATTTCCCTGTGCTCTCTGCAGGTACATTGCTGTGTGTGAACCACTCAGGTATCACTCCATCATGACTTCAGCTCGGCTCCACTCCTGCTGTGCCCTGGCCTGGTTCGTTGCTTTGCTGTGTGTCGTTGTGCTTTTCGCCTTCCACATCAACGCTCCACTGTGTGGCAACACCATCCGACACGTCTACTGCAGCAACCGGGCTATACTGAGCCTGGCCTGCAGCCCCACCCCAGAGAATGACATTTACGGTCAGTGCTTTGATTTAGAATTAAGCAAATTGACTCAGAGAGAACAAGTACTTTCTGTGCCCATTTAAACAATATAGACCTGGTTTGGGTTGAGTGCACTGTTACTTAATCACCACATGTTGATGACAGAATTAGATGATATTTAACTGAGATGATAATTGTTATTTGTTTGATGTTTTTCTAGGTCTGTCCATGACCTGGTGTTTGAGTACAGGGACCTTCCTCGTCATTGCTTTTTCCTACATCAGAATCTTTCATGCTTCTGTAAAACAAGGCAGAGCTGACAGAGGCATCAGCAGCAAGGCCTTTCAGACGTGTGCATCGCACCTTGTTGTGTATGTGCTCTATGAAGTAGCTTCCATGATCTTAGTTGTGATTCAGAGGTTTCCATCAGTTTCCCAAAATATCAAGAAGTTTTTCAGCATTCTGTTCATCATCATTCCACCAGTCATCAACCCCATTATCTACGGACTGGTCAATAAGGAGTTACGTGTGAGCATCATCAAGCATTTCACAGTAAAAATCTGTCACAAAAAAATTCCATTTCTTTAGGTTTTCATTTACATGATTATAAAGCTTTCAGTAATCGGCACATCCCAGTTTAACAATTTATATAGGTTTTAGTGCAAGGCATTTCCTGATTCAGGATTCTCTATAAGAGAAATAAAATGTTTGTTTTATTTTCTAATTTATAAGGCCATGATTTTTTTAAATCTAAAATGTAGAAACTGCTATTAAAAAGTTTTCCACAATAAATAAATGAAAAAGTGAGATGTTTATGTCTTTTTTGTTTAATCAGGTTCTTTTTAACATGTTTTACACTGGAAAAGTTACAAATAAAACAGGCCAGAAACCTTCATTTGTTCATATTCTTAAGATATATATGTATATATATACGCCATAGTAAAGTATAGTAAAATAAAGTAAAGCCATAACCACGTGGCTGGCATAGTGTACAGGAATATCTGCGCCGAGAATGGGCTGGAAGCCCCAAGGTCAAAATTGGAGCCACCTCCAAAGGTGGTTGAGAATAATAAGGCTAAGATCCTGTGGGACTTCCAGATACAGACTGACAAACTGGTAATGGCTAACCAACCGGACATAGTAGTG
>JAUMHL010000002.1:23131624-23141720 GCA_032362345.1 Sandelia bainsii | reverse complement strand
GTGTAGAGGGAGTACAGCAGTGGCGAGAGTACGCACCCCTGTGGCGCTCCCGTGTTGGTGGTGATGCTGTCAGAGACCAACCTTCCCACCCTCACCACCTGAGATCTACCAGTAAGAAAGTCTAACACCCATGTACACAAACTGTTGTTGAGTCCTAGATCCCTCAGCTTTATGAACAGTCTACGGGGCACTATTGTGTTGAACGCTGAACTGTAGTATACAAACAGCATTCTCAAATAGTTACCCTGTTTCTTGTCCAGGTGGCTGAGGGTGGTGTGCAGGACGTGGAAGATGGCATCCTCTGTAGATCTGTTGGGTTGGTATGCGAACTGGAGCGGGTCTGTGGTGCTGGTGATGTAGGAGGAGATGATGTTCTTCAACAGCCTCTCAAACACCTTCATGACCACCGAAGTCAATGCAACGGGCCGGTAGTCGTTCAGGCATGAGGGCTTGTTGTTCTTCGGCATGGGGACGATGGTGGATCTTTTGAAGCACGTGGGGACCACGGACTTCGCCAGGGAGTCGTTGAAGATGGAGGTGAACACACCTGCTAGCTGGTCAGCACAGCAGCGCAGCAGACGGCCGGTGATACCGTCTGGACCCGCTGTTTTCCTGATGTTCACTCTCCGCAGCGCCGCTCTGACGTCGTGCTCCGCGATGCTGATCATGCGTTCCTCACTGATGACGTCACCATCCTCAGTTGTCAGGCTGTAGTTAGCGCTAGCTGCCTGGCTAACCTCAAAATGTGCGTAGAACTCGTTTAGCTCGTTGGCGAATGCCGAGTCGACGATGATTGTCGCGGTGTCCTTGGCTTTGTAGTCCGTGATGGTGCGCAGTCCATGCCACATGCTCCGTGTGTCTCCCTAGTGGAAGTGAGACTCTGCCCGTTCCCGATACCGGCGTTTGGCGCGACGCCGAACGCCGTAGGATGGCACTTTATAGGCGCTCATATCACCAGTAATTGACATTCATTTAATGCACAAAAGAACTGACTGCTCTTAGATACTGTTTATCACCTACGTCATAGATTTCATATTGAACTGTTATGGACCTCATGCACATCCAATGCACAAAGACAATCTCAGGACTTACATGGAAGGTGATATACCACATGGGAAAATTGTTTCCTGTCTGTTTTAGTTTACTCCAAGTTTAAAGTGTATATTTTTATATTGTACCTTAGCTGAAAGTTTAGATTTTTATATTCTATTTATATGTATATTTTTGCTTATTCTGTTTGCCTATTTGTTCTGTACTGATTAAGCTGGAGCCACGTCGTCTCGTCTCTCTGTTTACCTGTACAGTACATAGCAGAGATGACAATAAAGTTTACTTTGACTTTGACTTCCTGCTTCTGTCTCTCTGGAGTTCAGGCCTCTCCAACAGAATTGGTTTCAGGTATTCGGTTTCAATCTATAAAAATATGTCTATGTTGACTCAGGTACTATCTTTAGTAGCTCTCATATCCAAAAAAGTTTTGTTTGTTACTTATGTGTGTGGCGTGAACCTCCACAATGACCCCTGCTGCCTCCGTCATCCAGTATTTGTGAGTGTGCAACAACATAGAGAGCTACTGTTGGATAGATACACGTGCACACACCAAGTGGACTGCTTGACTACGCCGACTACGGAGGAGCCAAAATGTCTAAAATCAGAAAGACACACACAAACACACACACTGGTGAGATGTGGCTGGTGTGATCCATCACCTGTCAGGCAGCTGGCATGTGCTGAGCCCTCAGTGGATAAGACTGTGTCCCTTTCCTTCAACCTGGTGGTGCTGCTGACCTGTGAGTCTGTAGGAATATTTATCTTTGCCTTTGTCTGAATACTTCTCATGGATGTTCATCAGCATCAAAAGTATTTTAACTGAGGCCCTCAATGACTGTGTTTGTTTTTTTCCATGTATTTGTGAAGAGTTGTTGACAGTCTTCACAAACCTCCTGAACATTACATAATGTGTTTTCAGAAGTTGTAAAAGCTTCCCCTCATGTAATAAAACCAACATACACTGTCAAACGTTTTACAGGAAGGAGGCGCCTCCAGACTGATGCACTGAAGGTTGAACGGTGATCACTAACAGTAACTGGTAACTGAATGTAATGAGAAAATGTTTGATTTCTGACACTGTAGCATAGACAACTAATATTTGTGTCAATAGCAAATTCATTTTCTTCTCTTTCCACAAAAATACTAACGTGGCTTTATTTTAGATTTTTAGATTTAGATTGTCATCTCTACACATGTATATAGAGCAAATGCATTAATAATTTCTTTCTGTTGTTATGTTATTGTCAGTAACTTTAATAAATTTTTAGTAGTGTTTTTGATTTTAGAAAGAATTTAAAAAGAAAGAAAAAAGATGCTTTTTGCCTTTGTTTGATAGCTTTAGTAAAGAGGAAGACAGAAAACAGGATGACATGCAGCAAAGGTCTCAATGTGGACTTGAACCAGCAACATGTGGTTTTGTGGCCAACACTGTCACCATTTGTCTATCACGGTGCTGCAGTATGAGCATCATCTTAAAGACTGTATTGTTATTTTCCCTGTGTGTGTGTATACTGTCTGTTATCATGTGTCCCTCCTGTTTTCTGGTTTCATTTCAGGCAATCAGATGGAAAACTATACGTACAACAGCCTCACGCTGCAGCTCGAGGGATTAACAGTCACCAGTACTAACCAGTACCCCATCTTTGTCCTTCTGCTTTTGGTCTATGTTTTTATCCTAATTGCAAATGTGGGCATCATGGTGTTGATATGGATGGAGAGAAGCCTCCACCAGCCGATGTATCTCCTTTTCTGTAACCTGTCTGTCAATGACATCATGGGAAACTCTCTTCTGATTCCCCGGCTGCTCGCAGATATCCTGGTGCCTCCTTCTCAGCGTCTCATTAACTACTACGAGTGTGTGATCCAAGCGTTTACCACACACATGTTCTCCACCAACGCGCACACTCTCCTCATGATTATGGCCTTTGACAGGTATGTGGCCATCTGTAATCCACTGCGATACTCCAGCACAATGACTGGAAAAATGGTGATTAATCTGATGGTTTCTGCCTGGGGAGTGGGCTTTGTGTTTGTTGGGATTCTGCTTGGTCTGACTGTACGACTGAACCGATGCAGGACTCTGATCACAAACCCCTACTGTGACAATGCCTCCCTGTTCAAGCTGTCCTGTGAGGATGTGTTCATCACTAATGTCTATGGTCTCACCTACACAGCGTTGCTGCTCTCCTCCTCTGTTGGCAGTATAATCCTCACATATTATAAAATCACAATAGCGTGTGTGACTAATAAAAACAAGTCTCTGAACAGAAAGGCCTTGAAGACCTGCAGCACTCATCTGTGTCTGTATCTCATCATGCTCGTCACTGGGTTGGTCTTTGTCACCCTCCATCGTCTCCCCCAGTACGCAGAGTACAGGAAGATTTCAGCAATTCTCTTTCACATTGTTCCTGGCAGCCTCAACCCGGTCATCTACGGTCTGCAGTCACAGGAAATACATAGGTGTTTGTCAAAGATACTCCATGTTAAAAATGTTAAGCCATCATTTTAATGTGTAATCCTTTAGATTTTGTCTCCCAGTTGCGAATTATTGTTTAAAGTTACAATCCTGTCTCCTAAAAACTACGTTCCATTGCAACTAAACTGCAACCTGTTGTGGTGACACAAAGCGAGTATGTATGGATTGGTGGTTGGGGTGGATTGCAGGACTGCACTGTGCAGAATTGACAAGCCAGAGACCAAAGTTTGGCACCAAAGTCCTGCACGAGGTTGGGTTTAGGCAAGAAAAGACAAAATTTTACTATGTTAAATTATAGCTTTCATTTTAACTTAAAAAAACACCCTAGAATTAACCATTAAAACTATCGTATGTTTCAAAGAATGCCTCAATAACTGAAACACAGGTATAAAACATAAAGAAGCTTTTGAAGATATGAGGATATGTTTTAATGTTCATGATTAAATGACACCTCGTTATGTTGATTTATTTTACATATTTTTCTAATGGTTTTCAAATGATAAAAGCATGTTGATCCTGTAGTTCAGAATATGATGCTGAAATGGTATGAAAAAGGTTAAAAAGAAATAAAGTTTGATTTATTTTTGTAACACTAATTTTTGTCAAATGTGCGTGGATAAAACAAAATTTAAGTATTTCATTAAACCATCCAGCACAAAGATGACACCTCAGTAGGACAATTGCTGAACATTTTAACACTTTTGCATAACGTTTTGTCAGCATATAACTCATCTGTAATTACATGTTCATTAAGGCTGGATTGAAACACAAACCTCAACATTTCAAACAGCTTCTCTGAGCTGTTCGGTCAGAAACTTACAGGCTCCTGAGTCTTGACTTTGCATGTTTTTGACTTTTTTATTTAAGAGTTCTCTAACAAAACACTGGTTCCACTATTGTGCAGGTTATGATGGGCACTGGAGTAAAAGGACCAATCAGAAGTTTTGAGGTTGTACATTAGAGTCAGTTTTTCTGGAGAACTAATGGACTGTTTAAGTCCAAAGGAAAAGCATCCAACACTCTAAGACATAAAACTTGAGTGTTGTCTGTTGAAGTTTGGGTTTGATGCTCAACACAGCTCTATCTGTACAGACTCTACTGTGATTTTCATTCTCACATTTAGCAGAAGTGTAGAGCTCGGCTGTGAAGGAGAACAGGCCGAGACAAAACACGTTCAGGGAAGAAATATCTCTGTTTGATCAGCTTTATTTTGGCAGATAACAGGGATTTTAAAATATGCCTGGATCAACCACAATAGACTGCATTTATAGATTTTTTTGCATAAGTTCCAGTGGAACAGACGTACACAACGTCTCCAGATATTTCCCCCCATTACGTCATGTCCTCACAATGGCATCACAACAATGTTTAACAGCTAAAATATGTCAACAAAACATGTTCATGCACGCACACAAGCAATTAGAGATAATTAGTGATTGCAATTAAAAGGTGTTTAATGAGAAAGTCACACAGAAGCAAATGGTCATTATTGTGGCATCAAAGACAATTATGTTTCATCGTTCTCTTTTTAGAGGCTTGTTAAAGCCACAGAGGTACTGAAACTGGTCCCTTTGGTATTATTTTGTTATCATGTGTGTAATTTATATTTACTGATGTAAGTGTGCGTAACTAAAGTTTGTTGGTGTCATTAAAATCTCCATTATAATCGTATAAGATGCAGTTCTGTCTTTATATCAGCAGTGCAGAGTCTGATTCACCTACTGAGGTAAATGATTGTCACATATTGTGTATATCATGATCAGATATTTGCACAAAAAAATGGAAATATGAAAATGTGTCTTGTGCAGGGGTTAAGATTAAAGTCCAAACAACTTTTATTATCTTTTTGTTTTGTGCTCTCAAACTGAGCTTGTGCACAGACGATTTATTCTGCACCATTTACAGTTCTTTTGTCAACATAATCTAATCTATTCTTCTGTCTGCTGAGGAGAAATGGAGCTTTTACCGTTTCATGTTTCACCTGAAAGTCCCAGAGGTCTGTGAGTGTTTCTGTGCTTTTCATTCTGTCTTGATGACTGTGTGGTGAACTGGTTTAATGATACATGTGAGGTTTGTATCCAACGATCCAAGAATATAAGAATGAACATGGTAAATCTGTTACTATTTGACGTACAACAATGGTACAGATAAAAAACGGATGACAGTTAATCTAGAGTCTGACTCTGTGCTGGTAATAACCGTAGTATTTTTCAGTAACTGAAGGTAAAGTTACATTGTGTTTAACATCATTTTCCAGTAAATGCTCTTATCTCTCTAATCTATTTTCATTAATTTAATTTAGACACAGTAATAACTGCTCCTCTCCAACAATGTTGTAGATCTGCAATGCATTTGTGTTTGTATCTGATATCAGATAAATAATTGATTGAGCTGAATTTAATTGAAACCAAAGTTTTACCTTCATATTTTACCCAGACGTGCAGTTTGGATGATGAGCAGATTCCCTCTCCTTCTATCACTTTGGTAGAGGTTACTACATCATCCCATAAAACGTCTGTACTTATTTGCACATTCCAACCATTTTTAGTCTGTGGAGGCTGTTGAGATTTCACAGATTCTTTCTTTTGGGGTTTTCTCCACAGCTTTTATTATCTTGGCCAACTTGTTCCATGTACGTTGCTCAGTGCACCAGTGATTTGTTTCTTTTTTAGGATATTCAAACTTTGGCTGGGCCCAGGGTGTATGCAATACCTCTGACAGGTTTTCCCTAAAAAACATGAATTTGGGGTTGAAAAAGGTCATGTGACGCAGTTTGAAATGTGGTATGCTCCTTTTGAACTACAGACAGTTAACACAGGAATGCTCTCAGTCTCCTGATGTCCTGTCTGTGACTCAACACTGATTATTCTCTACTCTTTTTTGCCAGATTCACATCTGCTGTGGTCAAGCATTCAGAGATCCAGTTCTAATGGTACCAGAGAGTCTTATGGTGTCTCCTTCTTCATCATCCAGGGCCTTACCAGCCTGGGTGACAAACAGATGATCCTTTTTTTTATCCTGCTGCTGGGTTACATCATCATCCTGGGAGGAAACAGCATGATCATCTTTGTGGTACAAATCAAACCCGTGTGTCCATAGAATTCTACATACATACATTTAGCGGACACTTTTTATCCAAAGCAACTTATAAGTGAGGTCCACAGTAAGCACAAAACTGGGAGAAGACAATGAAAGCAAAGTCAAGAAATGTTCTAGTTTAATGAAGCATAAGTGCCAGACAGGGAAGAAAGCTTGTTATTATTAGAGTTCCTGTTTGTTGAATTTTTTGAATTGAGGCTGCTGAGAAAAAAGAGTTAGGTAGTTTGTGCCACTGTCATGGGACCACTGTGCTGAAGAGCTGTGGATGGGATCTGTTGTGTGGTGTAGGGACCTGCAGGTGTTGTTTGTTGATAGAACAGAGTGGATTAGAAGGATGTAGACCTGGATTTGAGTGCTCATGTAGGGAGGGTGCTGTTGAGTTGACCACTGTGTAGGCATGTGTCATGCCGCCATCCACTGGAAGCCAGTGCAGACTTATAAACAGTAATGTGACATATTTTGTTTTTGGCTGATCAAAAATGAGGTATGCTAATTGACCAGTATCCTAATCATTGACACAGGTTTTTCTCATGCAGGTATTGACTGATCAGAAGCTCAGCTTACCGATGTATTTTCTACTCTCCAACCTCTCCTTTGTGGACATGGTCTACACCACCACCACCATCCCCAAAACGCTTTCCAGCTTCCTGTCAGACAGAACAACCATCTCTGTTCCAAGCTGCTTTCTCCAGATGTTTTTCTTCATTCAGCTAAGTGTTACCTCCCGTGGCATCCTAACAGTCATGGCGTATGACCGCTACGTGGCCATCTGCAATCCTCTGCGTTACACCTCTATCATGACTCGTCGTGTCCAGCTGCTCCTCATCGCAGGAGCCTGGGGCTTCAGCACTCTCTGCACTCTCCCAGCCACCATCATGGCCTTCTGTCAACCTTACTGTGGCCCAAATGTGATAAGACACGGCTGGTGTGATCCGTCATCTGTCAGGCAGCTGGCTTGTGCTGACACTTCAGTGGATGCCATTGTGTCCCTTTCCTTTGCCCTGGTGGCATTACTGACCACAGGAGTCATCATCCTCACCTCCTACGTACTGATTGGTGTTTCAATATCAAGGATGGGTCTTGCACAGAGGCTAAAAGCCTTTGGGACATGTGCTGCTCACCTGACTGTGGTGACCATCTCTTACACCTCAGCCTCTTTCGTATACATTTCCTACCGGGTGGTGAACTTTTCACCAGAGGTACAGGGCTCAAATCTTTGTGGTTGACAAAAACTAAATCTCAACATTATGTCCTTTTATTTTGTTTCCAAAGCTTTCAACAACATGTTGTGTTCTTAGTGAAGATATTCAGTTGTCATATTTTAGTTGATATTAAGTAGTGGAGATTCTCAATCATCCAGGTGAAGTTATATGGAAGTAGAGTCATGGCAACTGGACTTCTTTCTACTTAGGTTGAAACATTTCACTAATCCAAGTAGCTTCTTCAGCCTGAGGAAAGTTGGTAGGGGATCACACCATTTATCTTCTGCAAGGCCAAGTGTGAAGTGAAACCAACCCAGATGAAGAAGCTACTTGGATGAGTAGTGAAATGTTTCAGCCTAAGTAAAAAGAAGTCCACTTGCGATGACTCTTCCAGAATACTTTATGTTTAACCCAAATTTAGCACAAGAATTAATTAGAAGTTTAAATTACCACTTTTGTTGGTCACAAGTGTTGGATGTTTTTATCTACTTGCACTGCAAATATTAGGAGTTGGCTTATTGAAACAGATGGTGGTGATAACTTTCCAGTTGGTAATCATTTAACCAATGCAGAAAGAGACAAAGCAAAGACATGATGTAACCAACAGTGCATCCTTCAAACATCAAACTGTGAAAAAACAAGGCACCACAATGGTTACATGACATTTTGTCTGTTTTTTTTCTTACAGTATAATTTTCACCCTGCACAGATCCATTTAATTAATCTCCAGACATTTTCAGTGTCTTCAGTGGAATGATGTTTCAAGTTACTTTGTTTGCCATAACTGTTGAAACATATTTGAAACCACTGGACTGACCAAACTCAACATCAAATGTTTAGTTCAGTTAAGCATTTCTTTGTTTCTTTTTGGTTTAGGTTCGTATCGTTGTCGCTGTGGTGTACGCTGTTCTGACTCCTTTCCTGAACCCAATAATCTACAGCCTGAGGAACAAGGAACTACAAGATTCCATCAGAAGAACACTGAGAAGGTTCAGATCTACTGCTGTTTCAGCTACAAAGGACATCAACACAGTTCCCTGATTGAGAACCTGCTACTCTGCTAACTAGATACAAGAGAAGTGAGGCATTTTTATGTCCATTTGTGTTTTAAGAAATAGCTTTCTGTTGCACAGATGACTGACAGGTGAATTTAATAACATTATCGAGAAGACTGATGAAAGTACTTGGATGAATAGAGAAACATTTTAACGTAACAAGAAGGAAGATTAACCAGGAGGTCCACCATTATTCAACATAAAAAAGAGTAAAGATACCCAAAAAAATGGACATAGATGGCAGTTTCCAGCTTTTAGTTCACTTTAAACCATCTTCCTAAGGAGGCACAGGTGACAAAGAAACAATAGCTAATAAATACCAGGTGAGCAGCTCAAAGCTGATGATGTTATAAGTCAAGAATTCACAGACATTGCTCCTGATTTTATCCAAACAACTTTTAAAAATCTTTTAAAATCTCATTATAAATTGCTGTGTTAAAAACAGGAAAAAACAGTAACAGGTCCATGAGGCTTAATGATGCACATGGGGAGCGCAAAATATTCCATCTGGTCCAATCTGAGAAGAGTTAAAAATTAAATGATGGCTGTGATTGACAGGTGTCAGAATACACAGTGCATTGCAGCCAATTTGTTCTTTTGGTTGCTCCCTGTTCGGGGTTGTCACAACAGAACATTCAGTATGTTGTTTTACACCAGATGCCCATCCTGGTGCAACCTTCCCCACCAGGCTTCAAACCGGCACAAGGGAAGGACCGGGACGTGACAGTTGACAACTGCTCTAACCACTGCGCCACCATCCCAGCTTATGCTATAAGATCATACTTTTTATTAACTACTTCATGTCAGTCAGCACCTTCTCATGGAGGAGTCAAAATTTATATACGAACATGTTTTCCAAAAAGTGCTTTTGTGTCATAATTAAATTGTCAATTGTACCAAATATCTCTTCTTAGCAGTCATTGTTTTGTATGTGGTACCCTTATAATTTATTAGGGCATACTCCGAAAATTTCCATTGCTATGCTGATGATATCCAGTCATGTTTACTTATGAAACTAGTAGTGCTGGGCAGCGTTAAAAGTTTTTTTATCACAAAAATGCATGATTTTCTGCGATTAATCGCATTATTATGCGCAAAATTCAATCATGAATTCAAAGGTAGTGTATTGCCTGTTAGTAAAGACAGATTTATCTGCTCTAATATGGACGTGCTGATCAAAGGTAAAACATCTTTGAGCAGTCTAGTTGGGATGG
>JAUMHL010000002.1:23101721-23118229 GCA_032362345.1 Sandelia bainsii | reverse complement strand
GCTCCTGTCTCAGGCTGAGGTTGAAGAGGTGCTGGAGGATCCCACAGAGCTGATCAGCACAGGCCTTCAGGACTCTGAATGGGTGTGGGGGTAGGAAAGTTGGAGGAATGGGAGGAGGGTGATGGTGGGATCCAATTTTCCATGGTCTCCAATGATAGGTGTGGTTTGGTCTTTTATATTCATTACTTGAGGGGTGTGGGATTGGGGGTGGCAGTGGAGATATGATGGGTAAGTTCTCTGTGTGTCTGGATAATGAGGAGGGGGAGGATGAGAGGGGGTGTTTGGGGCTCCAGCTGTAAATCTGTTAAAAAATTGTTCAGCTCATTTGAGCAGTTGATAAAACCTGTACTGATAAAAAGTTAGAGAGTTGTGGAAAGAGACGTGTGGTTAAAGTCTCCTGTGATTATTATGAAGGCGTTTGGATGTTGGTTTTGTAGTCTCGCGGTAACGGCGTGGATGATGTCACATTGCTAACTCTGAATTTGCTGTTGGTGAAATGTATGTAGTGATTTTGCATTAACATTTTATAATAACAATCTTCAGCTGGTCAGTGCTAACTTTGTCACTCTGACGTGACCTTTGGATTATTGCTGGATAGTTTCCAGCAAATAACAAATAGCATTTAAAAAATTCTGTAAGTTTTAAAATTCTGAATCCTACAAACCTTTTTAAAAAATAAACCTTGAGAGGGGGTAATAACTCTCCTATGAACAAGTAATAACTTGTTCTTTTTATTTTTTTAAATAAATGCAGCTGCAGTTGTTCATCGTTAATCAGCACACTGTTCATTGGCTGCTGCTTGTTACTGTTGTTCAGGATGTCATGTTCTGTCTGTGTCCAGGTGGGGAACACTGTCCTCATCATCTTTGTGAGCTTCTTCGGGAGTCGAGTCCACCGGCCGCGGTTCATCGGCGGTGGAGCCTTGCTGGCCTGCATGGCCTCGCTGCTGATAGCGCTGCCGCACTTCCTGAGTGAACGATATGAGTACACCGACCAAAACCGTGAGACCACACTCACACACCCCTGGTTTAATTGTCCACAAAACACCTCAGTAACAGCACAGTGTTAGTTTGAGCAACAGATTTTTATTCAGTTTTTAGACTTTGTAAAAATGTGTTTTAGTTTAGATTAAGTCTAAATTGTGGATGTTTAATATTTATATCATCAAAGCATTTTGAGACTCCAGTTGTCACCATCATTGTTGTGTAAAGTTACCATGGTAACAGATTCAGAAGCAGATTCTTTTGTATTAATAATAAAATCCGGTTCACTGTGTTTAGATCGACATTAACGTTCACACAGGGAGACTCTCTAACAAACATCCGGAGGAAGGTTTAGAGTCAACTCTTCTTTTGACAACAACACAACAGAAACCTGAATGAAATGAACATTAACATTTCTCCATGTTAAACTTTTCATCAGTGTCTTTATAATTAGTTCTTTTTTTGTGTCTTCTCGTCTAATTGTCAGTGAACTGTAGATGAATTTAGTTCATAAACTTGTTGCATGATGACAGAACGTTACTCACTGTCATGAAAAACAGGCGCCCAGTGAATATTTTTCATTGTAGATTTCACTGATACTCTAACAGTGTTGCTCATGGACGCTTGTTGCAACCACAGTCTAAACTAGAGGTCTCCACCTGACATGGATAAATTCATTTTGAAAGAGACAAAAGCTTTAAACCATAACCCATTCCATTTTAACAACATGACCTCCTCTCTCTTGCAGCCCTTTGCATTTTTATTCCACTGGCACTATCAACCTCTGATTGATGAGGTTATTAAACAAATTAAGGACAAGTTAGAAATTTAAACTGAAGACGTATTAAGATGTATTAAGTCACCTTATGTTTCTCAACAGCCTTCCTTGATAACAGCTCTGGCCTCTGCCAGTCAGGAAGCTCCATCACCACCGTATCCTCCAATAACAGCTGCAGCCGGCAGGACAGTCCGGCCCAGCAGGGGGTGTACCCACTGCTGCTGCTGGGTCAGCTGTTGTTGGGGATTGGAGCCGTCCCCATCCAGCCCTTCGGCATCTCTTACATCGACGACTACGCCAGCAAGAAGAACTCTCCGCTCTACCTCGGTACGGAACAATGTGATGTGACAGCAACTGAATTAGAATCAGTGGTTAAAACAACTTACAATTACAGAAAAAAAGAAATAAATCAGCCACCTCACTAGAAAACATTTCAGTGTCTTTGCCAAGAAAACCGCTCAAGAGATTGTGTCAAACTTACAAGGTTAAAATACACGTATGTGACATGTGATTAAAACAAATGTTATAATCTCTAAAACTTCAGTTTCAATCAGCCAAGTTTTGACAGACTGGATCTTTTTTGTGTATGTTGTGCTCCAAAAGAAAAATGTTAATGTTATAAATCTTCATTAAATCTTTGTGTTTCAGTTACTCTCTGAGCAAAGAGACAAAGTGACGTTAGTACACGGGGACCATAGAGAGCCCCCACCACTCTTCTATTGTGTGTTTGGAGGATTGGGACAATTAGACATTTGTTTCACTCAGGGTTCATGAATATGATTCACACCAGTTGAACTGCTGCTAAATAAAGGCCGGAGGCTTCTCTTCTTCTTCTGTTGTTAGCTGTGCATTTGGACTGGACACAGATTTACATGTAGCTGAGAGAAGAAGGACGAGTTAGAATCAGAATAGTGATCTGACCAGAGGAGACGCATGTATGTAATGTAATAATGTAATTATTATTATTATCTTTACAGTATTCCTACTGTGCTCAGCAGATATCATGCACCACTTGACTCAGAGAGCCACAGCTCCCTGTCTTCCATCCAAACTTTAAGTAAAAAGCAGGTGACATTTGTACTTTCTGCTCCTGTTCTATAACAGCGGTGTGAAAATAACTTCCTCCTCTGAGTCAGACGTTGGTATTTCTTTCGCGGGTGGTGAAAACTTCCTAACATTTCATTAGGTTATGTAATATTTTCCATGCATTCATTCTCCAGTCTGCAGAGACAGACAGACATTACAGAAGTTTATCTGTGTGCAAAGAAAAGTAAATGATCTGATGGAATCAAGTTATGGTGAGTTCAGCTTCACAGAGAAGTTTAGTGGCCTCACACCCCCCTGTTCTGTCAGAGAACAGTACGAGTGATATCGCTGCAGTCAGCCAGAAGTGACCACAAAGAGAGACAAACGCCGGCTCTTTGTCCTGTGGACGCAGGGATGTGAGGAATGCTGCGGCCCACGTGCAGCGTGTGCGCGTCCTGCAGGGTCACACCAGCCTCCTCACATAACAAACCTGTTTTCATTGGCTTCCTGGAAGGAGCCTGAGGCTGAACTTGGTCACTGTCCATTTGTTCTGTAACACACAGAAACCAAAGAGGTTCTTAAAACTGGTTCAGTCTAAGTTCACTTTGTTTTAATATGTGACAGTTAATATGTTAAAGTATTAAATGTATTAATACTGAAGGAAGTTATGATATAACTTCATCTAATATAGTAACCTGCTTTTCAGGAGACACTAAATCATAGAGTAAAATCAAACACTTCACTGACAGTAGAAATTAGAATTGCAGGTAAAAACAATGAAAGAGATTAGAGTTTTTCAGTTTCTAGAAATGTTTGAACAACCCACAGTCACCGCTGAGCTGTGAGTATGATCCGTTTATGGCTGTTGAAATATTCAAGTTACCAATAAAATAACTAGACAAGCATCATTTCTCCTCAGCAGCTCTTTTTGTTCTGAGCTTTTTCTTGCTCGTGTTTTTCAGGCGTCCTCCTCGCTATGACCTCCATCGGCCCGGCCCTCGGCTTCATCAGCGGTGCCGCCATGCTGCGCTTTTTCGTCGACTTTAACAGGTTACAAAAAGGTGAGGAGACAGTTTGCTGATGATTCATAGTTCGGTTAAAACACTGTATAACTGGTCCCATCATGTCAAAATCATTAAGACACTTGTTTTAAAGGGACGGGGAGGATTTCCTGCTTGTGGCAGAACTTACAGTTCTGCAGAAGGAAATAACATTTTACTACTGTTTAACCTCTGTATGGTCACAAACAGAAGCATCTTCACCTCCCTTCAACTTTTTGCACATCTGCTCTTAAGTAAGGGATTTATTTTTACTCTGAGTAAAACAGTGTGAAAATGTTTTTTAATTTAATTGAACAACCACTGAGACACGGACAGACACACCACACCAGTTAATAGACTGAGTTTGGACTCTACACTTTGGTGAAGTGACTGAATGAAATGTTAGAAATCCAGAACAGTGAAACTAAAATAACCAGAACAGTGTTGAATCCGTGCACCTGCACGTCTGATACTGACTCTGGCTGCAGTCCAGTGAAATTCAGCAGGTGTCTCACTGGGCCAGTAAACCATGACATGACTCAACACACAAATCACAACAAGTCAGATCTGCCAGCTTCACTTTAATAACCCGGCCCATCCTGTGATATCAGAGGAATTAAAATACCAGAGACATTAGACGACCCACTCCTTCAGGCTGCAGTGAAGTTTGCCTCAGGTGTGTTTGTCTTAAGATGATCTTAAGCACTTCCCGCCCTGCTGACCTCCTTTTGTTCGTGGAAAGAGACGTGTAGCAGCGGCATCACTGGACCCTTGACGTTCACAGTCACAGTAACATTGCCTCTGCAACAAGGCTGCAGGCTGAAACGAGGGCTGTTAAACTGACTGAACAATGTCTTCATAATTTCATTTAACAAGGAAACAAGGCTAAAAGTGGGAGACAAGAAACAGTGTGAGACAAACCTCAAAGGTTTATAAAGACCCTGGTCAACAGTTTTCACAAAGACTGAGATGCTGAAGAAAATGAACAGAAACAGAAGCAAACCTGGAGTTTGAAGAGTTAATGTCGTGTTCTTTTCATGAAAGACTGAGCACATATCCCTTCCAATTCTCTTTAGCTTGTTTGGGCTCGTGTTTCAGGATCAGTTCAGGACGCCTTCAGGATAGAGCTCGATCTTCTTTAGAGACTTGTTCAAACAAACAACAGTTTTTGTTGTGAATGTGTGGTTGTTCTGTCTGAATTTGAGATTTGGGTTACGGTTGGGATTACAGTCCAGTCCCCACAAGACTAGAAGTAAAATAACTTCAGCGCCCCTTTGTTTTACTGCCTGTGTTGTGTGACTCAGAAAAGTGAGTTTTCTGCAAATGTCCAACTTAGTAAAAACTGAAATATGTTCAGAGAAGAACCAGAGACCACATCATTACACTGATCCAGATGATTAATTGTTTTCAAGTTTTTTAAACTGTTCTGTAAGCGTTTATCCACCAAACAAGTTCAACATTTTAGTTAGAGCAGATACAATTAGTTATAATCGTTTAGTCAACTGATGATGCACTAAACTGCTGCATTTTTCTCTAATGTGACACTGAACTGACAAACCACAAGGTTGAATCAGCAGAGAGTCTCATCAGTTCTGCGTCACTGTTTCTAGTCCAGCTGGCTGTGTTTTTGTCATCATCTTTGTGTTAAATGTGATTTATCTGGAGGGGCAGGAACATTATGACAGTGATTCCTTAGCAGCTGCACTGACATGTTCACTCTTAACTGCTTCATGCTGACCACATGCAGGGATTGTGGTGAAATCTGAATTGATGGAAACAGAGTAAACATCATCTTAATGTGTCAGAGAAAGCAACGTGAAGTAAAAGTGGTGTGTCCCTGCTGAAGATGCCAGTCACAGATGTATCAAGACATTGATGAGAAACATCTGGGGAGTAAAATCGATTGACATGAAGCACGAACAGGGATAAAAAATGACGAAGTGAACATGGCTTTTACTGGAAGTAGCTCTTTCTGAGGCTCTGAGGACTCTGGCAGGAAAATGTTTTGGCAGCAGGTCAGTGACAAACACACATAGCGATGAAAGCATGTGAAAATAAATCAGTCCTGTCTTGAACTGATGAAATCCTGCAGAGACAGACCGGGCAGAGAGGTAAAGTCCGATTCATACTTCAAACCCTACGTCATCGTAGCCGGTGTGAGGGTCCAGCTTGTGCCTCTCAGTTTTTGAAACTCCTCGTTGGTTGTTGGCAGCAGCCCCCTGTGTGCTGCTGTAGACTGGTCGACTGCACCGACCACAGAGTTGGACTGCACCAACACAAACATGAGTGGGACTCGCACACGTATGAACAAATTGATTGTTGCACTAAGATTTAAACTCTCTTTACAGTTTCTGTAAAAGTTATATTCAGTACGTTGGACTCGTCGACTTGTTGTTACCTGAGCTCAGGTTACACAAACACTAAAGTGCAGGAATCACAACTGAAGACTGGAGGCTACAGTCATAGTATACAACATAGTTGTAACCATATTATAAAACACAGTGAGGACGAGGTCCAAAGTGCTGGTTAAAGTTTCCATGGTGATTCTTTTGTTGTGTTGATGTTGTTGAAGCAGTTTGTGTCACTCATTCATTGTTTCTTCAGTAATTAGATCCTTGCATGCCAGTTCCTCTCAGGGCACGTTTGATATTCAGTCTACAACCTTCACTTTCCTGAATAACATGTTATCCATAAGTTTTAACGTGCAGTTGAAAATCCAGGCAGGCGTCCAAGAAAACCAGGCAGACGAGCAGCGACACAGGCAGCCATCACACCTGCTCACACGTCCTGTGTTCCAACATGTTGCATTGTTATCGAAGCGGACCTCGAGTTAGGCAGATCACAGTTTAAAGTCTGCCACTGCGAAGTTAAGGCAACTGTGCCTGTAGACACCAGCATGGGGGGGCCCTCCTTTATGCCAGCACCAGATGTCGTGACTGTGCCACATCGGTTCACCCTGTGTTTAAATCAGACAAGCAGCTTTGTGAAGTTTTAATTACGTTTTATTTCTGAGCCCAGACACCGTCATCACACACCTGACATCCTGTAATGTTCAAACTTACAAAATGAAAGTTGGACTGGAGCCTATAAGATTTTTAAATCTCTTAGCTGAGACAGGACATCTCGTATATGATGCTTTTCACAGACACACAGTCATGGTAACAAGTTTTATCAGGATGATACAGCTGCTCGTGGACAATCTAACAAACGTCTCTTTCTACTGACGAGCTGCTGATCCAGATCAGACCGTCCACCTCTGATCCCTGATCCTCTAAATCACAGTTACAGCAGATTTAAGTAGTGAAAACAAACTTCTTCCCGTCACTGCAGCTGCTTGTTCATTCATCAAGCTCTCTTCTCGTGTTCTCATGAGACCGACGCTGATTTTACATCAAACATCAGTGAGATGAAGTTATGAAGATATTTGAATTGTACATCCTTTGTACTGTGGAGGATCTGGTAGGTTTCTGAACCAGTTAGATAAAGTTTGGTATGAAAATTACTTGTGTAATAAAGCCTGATTTAAAAACTCCTCAAATACTTTTTCACACATGAAAAGGATGAAAACTCGTGACGACCTGTTTAACAGTGATTAGAAGACGACACATTTACACGTCAGCTAAATGGTGACTTCTACTTGATTTTTATGATTTCAGTTTTCTGTCCCAAAACACAGCAGCATCAGATCGTTTGAGAGTTAGTTTCACTTCAGTGTGCTGACAGTCCTGTCACTCTTTGTTAGCTTTGACTTTTTCACACTGTGAGTCACACTATATTACTTCTTCATAGAAAGATAATAAAAGACCGTGTGGGCCACAGAAACACCCACAGCCTGGCTCCGTCATAAGCAGCAGCCTGCTGAGCCATCAACCCAGGAAGAGGCACTGGAAACGTTTTCCTGAACTGTCACCACATAGTTTAAGTTGTAAGTCAATCAAACTCTCAACAGCTACGAGTCATTTGAGAATTATTGAACTGGTTCTTTTGAGCATCCTGGTGGAAGCTGTCACTTCACAGACCAACGTAGTGGGTGAAGCTTCTGTGCAGGTGCAGTTTGCATTTTGGGGGGAGTGTTATGCTGGTGGAAAACAAGTTTCACTGATAACATCAGACAGATTTCAACAGGAACAGACACATTTCACAACATTCTTCTAGAGATGTTAACTTAATTTGCTGTTTAAGTTTAAATGATTTACATTCACTTTAGTTTCATTTTTTCTCATTTTGACTGACTGGCTGAAAAATGGATTCTGTGCATGAGATTCATGTGTAATATGACATTTTTTTATGCTTCACAACTGACTCACTTTCTCTTTTTCATGCTTTCAGATGAGATCAAACTGGACCCCAAAGACCTGCGCTGGGTGGGAGCCTGGTGGCTCGGCTTTCTAGTGGCGTCGTGCCTCCTCTTCCTCACTGCGCTGCCGTACCTCTTCTTCCCCAGAAACATGCCCAAAGAGGTGAGAAGGGAGCAGAAAAAGTCTAACTCACAAAATGAGTCTTCACAACATTTCTATGTGGTTAGAATTATGTTTATTAGAATCAGAAGGACGTAGTCTGTCACTTTGTCCTTTATGGGCCTCAATATCCCAAAGAGTTTGTTCTTGATTCTTCATGGACGTTACATGGACACAAAAACCTGCTGCACCAACTCACAACTGTCCATCATGTGTCCAAATCAAACTGTGCTGCTGGGACGTTTTAGAGTTCCTGAGTTGACACACTGCACCTGAATGCACCATTAGTTTTGTTCTGGCCCTGAGATGCAGGTTCAGACACATTTTGCTACGTTCACATTACAGTGTGTGGGATGGATTACATCAGTGTTTACAGCCGATCACTGGACAAATCAAGAGGGTTGCATAAGTCCAGGGTTAAACTGCTGTGAAGTGTGATCTTTAATCTGGGTCAAGTTACCTTGAGCAATGGACTTTGGCTGATGTGAAGCTTCCATGTTCCAGCAGAGAAGGAGGGTCTGTCTGTCTCCTGCTGCTGTTTTAATGTGGTTATGTGGCATCTCGATGGGAGCAGCCTACATGACGACTGACGTGGCAATGATCAGGTCAAAGCAGACAGTTCAGGGAGTGGAAACCACAGAAGCAGGATTGTTGTTGGTGTTTGTAACCGGTTTCCTTTTATGTCTGGAATTAAACATGAGTCTGGTAGATTGGAGTTAAGAACTGACATACAGACAACAACAGAATCAACATCAGGGTGGAACGTTTGTTGGTTTAGGTTTTACAGTGACAGATGAAGTCATGAGATATGTCTTAATGGCTGTGTTACTGCAGCACAAGAGAGGCTACAGAGTAGGACATTAAAGAAATACTAAGGTTTCTACGTCATACACATTTAATCGTTTTCAATATTATAGTGCAAGAAAATACATGTGAATGACTGGATTTTTCTAAGAAGCCACAAACGGCCCTGTGCTGTATTTTATAGGTGAGGAACATACAGTATAAAACTCCTGATACTTAATACATATGGAGCCTGAGCCCGACCATCACATGCATCTTCTTATCTATGCTTTTCATATTCATGTGCTAAAGTTCTCTTATTGTTATATGATATGACGTCTGTATTGTACAGTATCCATGAGTTTCCCTGCTCTGCTTGGTCTGGTTGTGTTGGAGTCTTTTCTCATCCATGTCAGGGATGATCTTACAAACTGGTCTGTTCTGTTCAGTTCCCACATCCTCTTATATTACTGAGAAACTACACGTGTTCTCTCGTCTTCTGTCTCTGAATCTTGAGACGGTTCATGATATTAGACTAAACTAACCTCAACTTCTGAACAAGTTCTAACAGGAATCAGTTTGTTTTGGCTCATTTCTCACCTAAAAGAAAGAGAATGAGGCGAATTATCCAACGATTGCTCAACAGAGATTCCAAACCTCTACACTTTCACTTTTAAACAGAAGATATTTGTCCGAGGTCTCAGCAGATCAGATGTTTGTGCAGTGATTCACTACTTAACACTGAGAGACACACTTGTGGTTTGACTTTGTGTATTATCATCAATCGAAAAGACAGAAGTGAAAGAGCTCAAACTGAGAGTTACATGTGCAACCGTGGTTCTATGATGCCAGAGGACGGCTTCAGTGACGGTGTAACAGTCGGTGGTCTGACTGCTGACTGTGACCTCGATGAAGGTGTGACAGGAACATGTTTCTGTTTCCAGGTTTTCTGATAGATCACTGCTGTCTACACAGTGAAGTTTGGACAAAACAAAACCCCCAAATTCCCACTATCTCTTTGACACAAACAAAACTATTTAATGGTCTGAATGGTGCATTTAAAATACTTCATGTAAAACCTGGAACCTGTGTTAGTGTTATTTTGTAGAGTATGTTTCAGTTTTTGCTTCTTTCCTGAACATATAAGTAAAACCTGTGTGAAGTCCTTTTAAAATCAAAAGTTACACTGAGGGTTGTTAAACAAACTCTGGACTTTGGCTGCTGTTTGTGTGTGTGTGTGTGTTTGAGTGTGTGTGTGCGTCTGAACTCAGGGAGTCATTGTGCAACACGATTGAGCAACCCTCCTGGCACCAGCCACTTTATTTTTTTTGCAGCTAAATGTTTTTTGCAAACACTCCTCCATGAACTGCAGCAGATTTTTCTGCACAGTCGACAGACGTGACTTTACTAGGTTTAGATAACGTAATCCATCTGTTAATTTATCATGTGTTTATGACTTTTAAACAGTCACTGAAGGTCAACTTAAGACAGATGTGCACACTGACTGAACAGCAGCCTACATTTAACTTGTTAATGTTCTCTAAAGCAAATAGTTTCTAACAGTGATCATCCACATCTGGTGGGACAAACCAAATGTTCCTCTCAAAAAATACTAGAATCCACCTTATGAGACAATGTCTGTGGTAGTGATGAACTCATGCAGTTCCTCTTAATTTTACTGAGCTTTATAGTAAATTTCAGCTCATTGTTTAGTGTCCAGGTCAAAAATTTGATGTCTCGCTGCTATTACAGAGTCATTGTCAAACACCTGGGGCCTCAGCTATAAAATTCTAAGTAGATTCTACTAAAACATCATCCACACATGAATCTTAGAATCTACGTTCGCTCAGAGATATAATGGTTTCTAAAATTACTCATCGCAAAAGTGTACACAGCATTCTCTTTATCAATTCTAACCTGCCCTGAATTGTGTACAGAGTCACGAGTATCGTCACCGTGTTGTCTCACAATCACCTATAAATGGTTAATGAAAAAAATATCAACTAAAAGAAACAAAATAAATACAGTCTACGTAAAGCACAAACTATATTCACACTTAAAAACTCTCACACTTTATGTCATGATCTCACTTTGTGCATTGCTGATTCCTACATCCCAAAAACTTTAAACATGGGTGAAAGAATGTGTAGAAATCTGCTATTTTTTATATAAATCCCAACGTTTGCTGCAAAAATGTTTATGTAACTTCTTTTGTGTGTAGAGGTCTTTAGAAAGGCCTCAGGAAGTTGGTGTTTCAGTGAAGAAGCTGTAAAAAGCCACAGTCCACAACCTGCTCAGCTACAAACACTGAAGCACTTAGCAGATATTTACCTCAGCAGATGCTGGAAGCACTAAACAGTACCACTGGACCTAGATTCATCAAACACGGGTCTTCATGAACCATCACATTGCACCTGACAACACTTCCAGTCATCTGAGTCCACATAACTTTAAAATCTAAGCATGTAGTTGTTTATCTGAAAAATGCCTTTCTGGCAGTAGTTTTAGAGTAAACAAATCCTGGTTCTGTCATTTACAAGTTTTTCCTCCAGAAACTCCAGCAGCAGAACAATGATTAATTTCTGAATCTGCAGTAACGAGAGTCCACGTGTCTGTCAGATGAATGTAAACTTTCCTAACATCACTTTCTTCTAAAAGTAGCAGCAGCTGCAGACTGAATTCACCATCTGATGTTCTGTGTCTATATTTGTCCAGGACGGTGCAGACGACGTCGAGTCCAAACCGGACATCAAGCAGCAGAAGGCAGACCCGCTTCAGGAACTCTCCCTCCTCCAGTTCCTCAAAAGTGAGAGTCTTTCTTTCCTCTTCTGTTTCTGATGAGGCTGCAGCAGGGGCAGCTACAGGGTAGAGGTACTGAGCAAGAGGAAGTGACTCCACAAGAATCTAATCATCAGTGATGCATCAAAGTAAAACTACACAGACTTTCTTTATGACGTCTGTATTTGAACATTTCTGCTGATGCTGGGCTCAAACAGAGCTTCTTAGTAATCGGCTTCAAATGAGTTGAATTTCCTCATAATCACGCCGATGTCAGTAAAGCTGATGCTCCTTAGCGTAGGTGTTAGCATGTTAACATTTGTTAATTAGCATTAAACACAGCTGAGGCTGATGTCATTAGTTCTACAGGTGTTCAGTTATAAACCGGCATCAGGACAGAAGCAGCCTGAACTCACTGAACAAAGTGCAACCCTGGATGTGTTATTGACGCCAAAAGCTCTGTTTGTCTACATAGTATTAGAGGCAATTTGAGTGAACTGATCCTTTAAGGGTAAATGTCTCTGTCCATCACATTCATCAGCTTTACCGTCCACCACTGTCCTTCAGGTTTTCCTCGTATCGCTCTGCGGACACTGAAGAGTCCCATCTACCTGCTGGTGGTTCTGGCTCAGGTCAACCTGGCGGCGCTGCTCTCTGGACTCGCAACCTTCATGGCCAAGTTCATAGAGAGACAGTTCACTCAGACCATCTCCTTTTCCAACATGATGATCGGTGAGAATGAATTTTCAACATAAAACAGAGGACCGTTAAGATCACATGTAACTCAAGCTTCTGTCTTCTTGATTTCTGTCTTTCAGGAGCAGTTGGTATCCCTATGGCGGTGCTGGGCACCGTCCTGGGTGGAGCTCTGATGCGGAGGTTGAATCTTTCGGTGAATGGTGCCAGCAGGTTGTGCACCACAGCCATCGTCCTGTGCATGTTCTCTGCATTGCCGCTGCTGTTCATTGGTTGCCCCACCCAGATTGTGGACGGAGTCTTTCCTTACAGGTAACTGCAACTGGTGATGTGGAGCCAGTTTCAGCATTGACAGGGAATTATTTTAACTAATTATTTTAGCTATTGACAGAGAAATTACTAACTGAGGTACTGTCACTGCCACCGTGGTGCCAACATCACATTTCTGGCACATTTCCTAGTTTGAAATGTTTCACAACTGGAATTTAAATTTTACACATTTAATCGTGCGTGTGTGTTTTTTAGCTTTGATGCGTTCCCGTGCCATTCTGGCTGTCACTGTCCTGGGGAAGCATTTAACCCGGTCTGTGGTTCAGATGGAAGAGAGTTCAGGTCTCCCTGCCACGCTGGCTGTAAAACCATGGAGATAGACGCCAACCACAAAGTCACAGTAGGAATTATAATCATTTTACTTTGAAATCCTCATGTACAGTTCACTTTTGAATGAGATCAATTAATTTAATGACAAAATGTTTGCTGCACAGATTCGCTTTGAAACTATTTCCTGCTCTGAATTTAAATGAATGTAATTTGCAGCAACAGAGAACCATCCAGTTCTGTATTTGTGTGCTGCCAGTTCCCTTTTTTCTCAGTGTTTCTGTAAAGTAGATGACATCACATCTTGTCTTCTGATGAATTCCCTTTTGTTTCATTCAGAGCAGGAGGGAGCAGAAACTCTTTTAGTTATAACTAGAATCTGTTGTTTGTCTTGGTCTCACCGTTTCTCACAGATATAGCTTTAAAAACACTTCTGTGGAAGTGGTCTTGAGTGAAACCACACATCATTAACATGCACAATGGAACAAGTAGGACACCACACATTCCTGTGTCTGAAAGCTGTGGGGAACTGGAGTAAAGTTCACACGATAACTATTCAGATAACTAGGTTTACACAAGAATCACTTTAACATATCCATTCTAACCTTTTAATATTTATATTACTTGTGTATAAAGGCAACATTTGGTCTTAAGGTGGCAGCTTGATGATAAACTGAATCAAACTGATGCAATTTGTGTCAAATCAAAAATGATTCCTCTCAGTTCTGAGCACATGGACCAGCTCTGTCTACAGAAAATTACATTCTTATACAATAAAACTGCAACTGCAATTATGTTTTTTTAGCAAATGTAATGAAGAAAATGTGAGTGTGTGAACCCGAACATAAAAAACTTTAATATTGTTGGAGTCACAAAACTGGATGTTAAACTGCAAGATCTGAGATTTAGGTGGAGAACAGTACATTTCATTGATATGTCAGGCATCAACGTCTTTATGTTACATTAGCAGAAAATGTAATTGGATTGCAATTACAAAAACATATTTGTGATTGAACTTTAGTCATATAGAAACACAATCACACACAGACACACAAACCACTTAAAAACAAACACTGCAACTTACTTATACAGACAAACATCCATAAAGCTGCTTAGCATGAAGAATTTTACTGTATAACACATCTAGATTCATTAAAATGTGAACATACAGGTAAACTTGTTGAAATCTGAGAGACCAGAGTACAATGAGAGAGAGAAACATAGACAAACAAAAAAGACAAAGAGCATCGGAAGCAAAAGCAGAAAATCAGAAATGAGACGTTCAAATGTTTAAATCCTGAGTCCATTAAAAAGTTGCAAAGTAGTAGAAGTCAGCTGGTCCAAGTTCTGTGTTTATCCAAAGTGTAGCTGAGGTTATTATGGAGCAGTTTTTCCAGAACTTGCCATCATACATGAAAAACAAACTTTTTACATTAGGATTTACTCTTGATTTATATATACAGAGTAGAAATAGAGTAGAAGAAGGTTAATGTTGAAGGGAAACAGTGTGAAGAAGTCTACTGCTAGAGCAACATGTTTCAGCTTAGTGAAATCGAAGAACATATATAATGTTGGATGGAAAACACGGACAGTATCACGTACATGCCAGTTAATAAAATAATTTTAAAAAGAGTATGTGCCGACAAACAGGGTAATTATTAAGGTGATTGATTATTAAGTATTTGATCAAAAACAATGGAGAGATGTAAAACCACCGGACACGACTCCAGAGCAGCTACACTCTCTGGTTCTGGAAAGTAACCACGCCGTACTTCCACTTTGACAGATTTCACAGAAGAGTGATTAATAATTTTAAAAACCACTTCTGTTTTATTTTAATTCAAAAGCAGATCAAATTGCAGAAATAATTCAAAGTGAAAATCTACAATTTCGTTTTCAGGTTTATGTTGCACATTACGAATGTTCCAGTTTGATATAGATCGAATCGATCGATCGAACGAGGAACTATTTTCTTCATCAAGTTTACATTTATTTCAAATGTGAGATTTTGCTGCTGTTCCTGGTCTCAGATCTAGTCTGGTAAACGGAATGTTTTTGGAACTGATCACAGTTTTCAGTCATCCGGGTGAAGTTATCTGAAAGTTGAGTCATGGCAGCTGGACTTCTTTCTTGTTAGCTCAAAACATTTTCCTACTCATCCAAGTAGCTTCTTCAGTGTGAGGAGAGTTGGTAGGAGACCACGGGTTTTGATCCTCCAGGGTGGAGGAACATCTCAGGACCAGAATCACCAGTACATTCTCGTTTGAGGACACTGATGTTCACATTTTGGACAGAGAAGATGGTTGGAGAGAGGAGAAAAATATTTTTCAAGGGAGTTTTTATTTCAATTTTTCCATTTTCAGTGATTGTCCATTTCTAAACCGAAAATGAAAGTGCAGTTTGAAGATTGGATCTCTGAGTGAGTAGACAGATGTGCAGGAAGTGACTCCCAGTCCAGATGTTGACAGTAATTGCAGCAATGTTTGTTTGACAGATTTTGAAGCCTTTCTCATAAACCGAGGGGATTTTTGTACAGGATCATTTTCAGACTGAGGTGAAACTGAGGGGCAGTAAAGGAGAGTAGACACCAGCAGGTGATTACACATCCTCACAAATAGTTGTTAGGTTGAAAACTGCAGCTGAACTGTTACAGCTGCTTAATAAAGCACTGAAGGTTTATCTTGATCTTACGGGCCTCCACAAGGTAGTTAGTACTACTTAGTACACCAAATAGCATTTTATTAATAATAATAATAATAATAATAATAATAATAATAATGATACTTTAATAATCCCCTTGGGCAAACTCTTGTGGACAGGCTGCCCCCCTTTGAAGCGCCAAGGTTTCGGGGATTCTTGTCCAGGGACACTTTGACATGTGGCCAGGATTTCAGGTGGGAACTGGGAAGCGATTCTAGCCTAGTTGTTTTTGTGTCTAACTCTAACTGTAAGTGTGTAGTTTTTGTGGCGAAACCAAGTGGTGCATGACATCACATTAAAATGACCTACTGAGGCTGCTGGCACGGTGCATACTGGCCCATATCTACGGTGGTCATAACAGATAACAGCCACTGGATGGTGTGATAACATCCAAAGGTGATAGCAACTGGACTTTAATGTAAGAACCTTTCATTTGTCCCCAGGAAATTTAAGACCACTTCACACTTCCACCAGGCAGGCCACTCCAAATGACCCATTTTCTTAGGGTGCGAAGGGTTGTCGGAGTTGTGACCATAAGATCTTCACAACTCACATCTACTCACACCCTTTTTATTGTCCACGTAATGAGGCTCTTGGGAGCTGGTTCCACAGGAGAGGAGCTTGATAGCTAAAGGCTCTGCCTCCCAGTCTACATTTGGAAACTCTAGGA
>JAUMHL010000002.1:23072260-23088452 GCA_032362345.1 Sandelia bainsii | reverse complement strand
TGTGAACTTTTTACGTTTTCCATAAATTTCACCCGAAAGCCAAATATCCCTAACTTTTTGTGAGTAGTGTATGTTCACACTCTACAATGCTGTGTCTTGTGTGTCTCATACTAACTGTTGTGTTCTACTGAAGTTACAGCAGCAAACAGAAGCTTTTACCAGCATAACTACAGAATGTGTTTGAGAGAATTATATGAAGTTCAAATAGTCACTTCTGCTGTCAGACCTAACCTGAAATTTCCAACTGTGCAGCACTGTAATTTATGTGAATTATGAAAAATGACAATGTGCTGTCTCTATTGTCTCTGTCTGGACAGTCCTGTAATCCCACAGTCTCTAACTGATTCACGTCGAGACTGTGCAGAGAAAAGCTTGTTGCAAGTGTGGAACAAAGCAAAAAAACAACAACTCACCACTAAAAATGCATCATGTGACACTGCTGACCACCTGTCAACAAAACTGTGAAATAACTTTCTATTGGTTTGACCGTCAGGCCCGTACACACCGTGGGGGCCAAAGCCAAAGCATCAGTTTGGTTTTAGTTTGTAGTGTGTTTGTGTCTTCACCCATGGACAGCTGCGTCAGCACCGCAGACACACTGATGGGGGCCAGGAAGATGTTGGCTGTAGCTTCGCGGCTCGACAGAACGCGGAACAGGTTGTAGCCGAAGTCTGAGGTGGCGGCGCCCATCTTCATGGCCGGCGTGGTGAAGAGCTCCACATGTTCCTCCTCCCCACCTGTCTCCTCACCTCCCGTGTCCGACTGGATCAAAGCAATAAAAGCAACAAATGCTGCAGCTGTTACTGAGCCAGAAGGATTCGACAGTTTCTGTTTTGTCTGCTGCTTATTTACTGCACATTTCTCTCTTTCTTTGAAGTGTCTGCTAACATTACATCTACAAACACATCAAACACTCGAACCACAATTTAAAAAAATACTCCAGGTCACAAATGAAAAGGTATACAGTGGTATGGTTTTGTCCAAACAGGATTTAAAATATGACAAATCCAGAACAACACAGGCTCAGTTCATGTTAAAACAGACACGTGGAGACAGGTGATGTGTTACCTGAGCCTGACAGAAGCTCAGGACGACTCCAAGCACCAGCAGGAAAGTTGCTCGCTTCATCCTGAAAGACAAACACAGAGATGAAGGCATGATAATGAAAATGTGTCCTAACAGCACAGCAGACATGATTCAAACGTGTTTGTGTGGAGAAGAAATGCTAATTCTAACATTTCATGAGTTGACTCAGGTGCAGATGAGTTTCTGTACAGACTCATTAACATCTTTCAGTGAACAGAAACATGTTTTGGTATTTTATGTATCATGTGTTATATTAAATAAAATCATACATCTACCCAACATGTCTTAACTAAATGATTACAATTTTTGATTAAAACTTCTGTCCTTAAGATTAAACCAAATCTAACCGACTGTACATGAGAGTAACAGTGCAAAAACAATTTTAAAGGAAAAAAGACGATGAGAGAAGAATCGTCCAGTTTGTGGAACGTTTCCAGATTCAAGACAATGATGAAGGTCAGAAACACATAGTTTCCAGGCAGTGTTTTGGATAATTGCAGGATAACTCTACAAAATTATATAACCTGCTTAAACTTCAGCATGAAATATAAACGCAGGCGTCAGGACCATGAAACACAGATGAAATCATCTCTGCAACCTGAGAAAACAAACCTCAAGAAGTTTATTTAACACATCTTCAACATGTAGTTTTGATGAGAAACAATTTTCGTAGAGTAAATTTGTTGTAGCAGCTTCACTGCAGCAACAGTCAGAGACACACAGGATGTTTAAACAGTAAAACACAGTGAGGTTAAAGTTCAAACACACTGTTTTCTTTGTCTACACATCTGGACCTGATCCTTGTGGTTTCACACAAACCCACCACATGCCTGATGGAAATTCCAGATGCTCCAAGGCTACAGATTCTTTCTGCTCACAGCTCAAAGGAAACTCATCTTTTCTTTCCATCACCTTCAAAAACGCTCAAATATTTTTCAAAGGGTTTAAACACTGATGCTCCTCAGTGGATATAAAATTCTCTGTTACAGTGTGTGTAGTTTTATTTTCCAATAGCAAACTGTACATAACTGAGAAACTAAACAGATATGAATTTAAGTCTGACAAGCAAATTTCAAAAGAGAAAGAGCTGCACAGCAGCACTTGAATGCAACACAGTTTGATGTATCTGACATTTTCACTAAAGCGTGGCAGCAGACCAGGACTGAGGCACTAACAAGCAGGAACAGACACACATGGTGGAATCTTCAGTTCTCAAAAGTCCAGTTTCACAAGATTTTACACAAAAAGTGAAACTACTGAGTTTGACTTTGAACCTTCAAGTCGAAAAAAACTTTATACTGAGTTGAGGCACCAGTAACTTCACAATAACCACCTATGATGTGGCTTTTGTCATGTAAAGTATGATTTACTGTTATGTTTAGAGCAAACAGGCCTCAGGGAGTCCTGCAGCAGATAGCAGATGAACAGCTGACACAACAGACACACTTGTCTGTCACAGGGATGTTTTCTCTGTGGTTAAAATCATATCAGGAATATTTAAAAGTCGAGGACACAACAACAGAATTATTCCACAGAACTGGAGAGAGGTTGTTCAAATATTCAGCTTTGTAAGGTGTTATTTCACACACAGGATCAAATGATTTCGTTTAATTTGAGTAAATCTGTGTATAGACAGAGAACTGGCCCTGCTGCTGGTCCACTGACCACAAGTGCAATCACAACGATTATATAAACCCTTCGGTGGAAAATCTCCAGTTGTGGTTGTGTTTCTTGGCACCAAGCAGCAGCCTGAGATGGAAAAGCTGAACTGAACTGGAGAAAGTTCTTTTGTTTGAATAAAACTGGAAACACAATTACATGTCCTGACGCAACAACGAGTGTGTTAAAGTTAAAACAAATATGATTCTTTATCTTTCACTCGCTTCTGAAGGTGTGAGGGTGTTTTTATTAATGCCGCGGAAACATTTATGTGTGTTGCAGAAATGCTCCGGTATCGTGCAGCACTACATTAACTAGCCGTTAATCACCACTTACTGACGGCGACACTGGAAATCTAAAGTTAAAAGTTGTGCGTAAAAGCGCAAAATAACCAACAAAGCGCATGAAAGCGCACTCACCTCCTCAGCTCCCGGTCGGTCCACGTCGCTCAGAGTCTCTGTTACTGCAGATGAGACGAGTCTTTGCCCCCGTCGACGCCTCCTGGATCTGTGCCTGCAGCGGCGCGCGTCCAGCTGCAGCCAGCGGAGCGTCGGGGACGCGCAAGTAGGACAGAAGCTGCTGAACGAAATTTACAACTGAAGACACAAGAAGTCAGGATAGCTTTAGTATAATCTCATATACAGTGCCGTGAAAAGTATTTGCCTCCTTCCTGATTTTATTTATATATATATATATATATATATATATATATATGTTTGACATACTGTGTATATACAGTATGTCAAACATAAATGATTCAACTCACCAGATACATTTTAATATAACACACAAATAACCTGAGTAAAACAAAATGCAGTTTTTAAATAATGTTAAGAGAATTAAGAGAAAAAAGGTCATTAAAGGTCATGTCACAGCATCTCCATCGGATTTAAGTCCGTTGACTAGACCACTTCAAAACCTTAATTTTTTTGTTTGTTTGTTTGTTTTGAGCCATTCAGACGTGGACTTGCTGCTGTGTTTTGGATCATTGTCCTGCTGCAGAACCCAAGTGCTCTGAGCTTGAAGTCACAAACAGATGGCCGGACATTCTCCTTCAGGATTTTCTGGTAGAGAAGAGAATTCATGGTTCCATCAATCACAGCAAGTCGTCCAGGTCCTGAAGCAGCAAAGCAGCCCCAGACCATCACACTACCACCACCATGCTTGACTGTTAGTACGATGATCTTTTTATGAAATGCTGTTAGTTTTACACCAGATGTAACAGGATATGCACCTTCCAAAAAGTTGTCTCATCAGTCCACAGAATATGTTCCCAAAAGTCTTAAAGATAATCTTTTTTGTCAGCAGTGGCTTTCACCCTGGAACTCTCCCATGATGCCATTTTGTCCTGTGCACAGGTCATTTTGAATCCCATGTGGTGTTACCTTAATGTTAGTGTGTTTGTACCCTGTGGCATTTTACTGAAAGTGAGACTCAAATTTCACAAAAACCCCTGAAAACTGTTACCACAGTTGTCTGCACTGTGGGGGGGGGCAGTCATCGCTTTTCACCCCAATCTCTGACACTGAGCTGAAGACTAAGCTGCAGCAGATGTTGCCATTGTTCAGCATACTGCTATTCTGGGTTTATATAATGTGTTGTTTATGTATTAACAAGTTGGAAGGACATAGAAAAGGAAGTGACTGGGTCGAGCCAGTGATCTACGTTGCACCAAGCAGGTGGAACATGAGCGCTATCAGTCTGAAGACCTGTTCACAAACTTGTGTTTGATGCAGTGTCACAGTCAGCCATGTTGTTGTGTTTCTGAATTTACAAAACTGTACAAACTGTGTAACACACTGATCTTATACCAAGATGCAGTTGCCAGGTGTCTAAAAAGCAATGAGCTGATGCTAGCCAGATTGGCAGTGAAGGAGTTTCAGAGTGGTAAATACTTGGCCAAGTAATGTGGAACATGTAGAAAAACTCTTTTGACACTGTAAAGTCTTTGTTCCTCTCATGCTACACACATGTAGCTGCAGCATAAAGGAAGTCTATTGTCTATTTGTTTCTGTGTAACATGTGTAACTACAGTGATTGAGTGTTGTTAAAATACAAGTGACCTGAATGTTTCACGATTCTCTTATCTGTACCTTATCACCTCACTCACCATGTTGTCCCTGCAGATCCTCTGTGCTTTCCCCACCTGTGACACACCTCCCTCCCCTGCCTGCTCCCTCCCTTCCACTCACGCATCTGTTGCTTATTCTGCAATCAGTGCCTGCTCCTAAGCCTGCTGCTCATGCTCTACTGCTACCAGGTTGCTCCTTGCCACATCACCTGCAGTACCCTCTGCTTCACGCCTTGGATCTCATCAGCATCCGCTCCAGCTTCTGAATATCATTGTTTATGTAGTCCATACTTTGCGTTGTCTGGTCAGGTTATTGTTTGAATTAGTTTCAAGTACTTATGATTTTTTTGACAACAAGACTCTTTGCTGTTGATGAAGATTCTCAGTCATCCAGTTAAAGTTATCTGGAAGCTTGGACAAAGCAGCTTAGCAGGTGCACTCCTGGCCAGTTTTGTATACTTGTGTGCTGAGCTATTGTCTCCCTGTTTGTTTGGGTCTAGAACACTCCAACCTGTTACAAAAATGTGTTGAGGTCTCCAGGATTGACCCCTGGTACCTCCTAATGGATTCATGGTATCTGCCCCAGAGCCTCTGAAAACCCTGTAAGAATCACCCAAAACACGTAACAGGTATTACTGTGGTTCAACAATGTGAACTGAGCAAGATTCACACCTCTGTCCCAACCTCTCCACTGCACCTGTTCAGACCTTTCACTACATCTCTTCTGATAAATGGTCCTTTCCTCACTATCCATCTGGCTCGTCTCACAGGCACCCACCATCACTCCAGTAAATCATGTTTATTTTCTTGTGGCAAAGTCTCTTGCAGTTGAACTGTTACTGAGACCACCTACGAAAACACTTCTACACATTAGAACAGCAAACTTTGTCAGAGTTAGGGTTTGATGTCAGAAATGAACATGGGCCAGTTTGTTTTAATCTGCATGAACTGAACTTTGAGCTGGCTCTTGGTTGTGTATTGGTCCTAATACTGATCACAGTGTTTACATTAGTCTTTTCGTGATTGTTAGTTTCAGCATTTCTATCTACTTTCCTGCATGATTGTAGTGCTGTTGTTTGTAAAATCATTAAATGTATCAATGCTAGTAGTATGAAAAACTGAAAATGACCGAGAAGCAGTTGGTTGGGCAGTTGACAATAGTCTACAAACCCCAGGGTTGGTGGTTCGCTTCCTCATTCCCCCCAATTCCTGGCCATATTTCAAAGTGTCCCTGGACAAGCCACTGAACCCTGAACCCTTGGCACCTCATAGGGGGCAGCCTGTCCACAAGAATTTCCCCAAGGGGATCAATAAAGTATCGATTATTATTGTTATAAAGTGAGCATCAGTCAAGGATGCAAAGCAAAAGAGGATTTCATGTTTTTTTAGAAAATAAGTATCTTTCCTTGGAAAAAAACACTGTAATTACTCTTTTTCCCAACACAAATACACTGTTGGGTCAACTTTTTAATTTTCCCTGACTTATAAAATTAAAATCACATTGTGGATAAAACATCTGCAAAAGAAAAAAAGACACTGTACAACCTATTTGAAGAATTGTTTTGTATGAAACAGTGTCATGTTTTTCACCAATGTGTTAAAACTATACAGATTGAGATTTTACAATATTGATCTGCTGTAATGTTTAGTATTCCAAGTGACTGTTTCATATACAACTAAATCACAATAACTGAGGTCCATTTCTATTTTTTCATGTTTATCTACAATGCGTTTAGAAAAACACAAAAGCTGCAACTTCTCTGAATCTACTTCTTGGATCAATCATATTCTTGTAGAGTCAGATGAGATTAAACAAACAAGAAATAAAATATTACTGAGCATTAGAGGTGATTGGTGGAGACTAAATATTTCCCTTTTTTCCAGTTTTTATGCTACGCTAATCTATATAAAGATAAAGCTGTATCATCTTGTTTACTGTACAGACATGAGACTGGTTCTCATTTAACTCTCACCAAGAAAGCAAACAAGTGTGTTTTTCCAAAATGTCGACCATTCCTTTAATGGGTAATATCAAATTTTAGACAGGTACAGAGTTATCTGGTTTGTAGCAGGTTTCATCACCCTGTGTCTTCTTGTGCCCGTTACTGGTCTCCTGTTTGTTAGCATGCTGCAGTTGCTCCCTCTCACCAGCGGGGGTGCTGCATGACTTTGTGCTGCTTCCTTCTGTTGCCTCTGTATCGTTGCATAATATGTTGTTGTGTTCGTTATTTATGTCTCTGTTCCTGACATTGTCCATCACAGGTTGGTCGTTCATGGTGTTGTTGCTGTGTGGATCATCATTGAGCATGAGGTCGTTGTCCGGCACAGGGTTTGTGACGATGCCCATGAAGAGGGGGATGAGGGAGGCGTCATCGACGAGGGCAAATAGGAAGGGGGAGTTAACAGAGAAAAGGGAAACAGAGCGCATTGAGGTTACAACTGTGGTGGCAGACGCCTCAACACCTTCTTCACTGAGTTCTACGGTGCTGGCATGCCGGACACTCGTCACCCTCAAAGGTTGGTCAGAAATACCAGAGAGGTCAGGAGCCGAAAACAGAGAGCCAAGGCCTGATGGAGAAAAAGAAGAAAAGGAAATATATTAAAAGGGGGGGGGGGGGGGACATAGACACTAAATGCCATACAGGTATAAAGACATGTAGATGGACATATTTGCACATATGCAGTCGGTGTACAGTAAGAAGTCCATGTGGACGGTTAGACTTCGGCAGACAAGTATGAATTTCAGTTACGATAGAATGAGTTGTTGAATTGAGTTGCTCTAGTCTATTTGGAAGACACATCACTACCACCACTGTATCGACTGAAGGATGTTTCTTCTAGACATCCCTTCTGACTCGATGCTCACCCATGCTGGTCAGTGCTTCCTGTAGCTCCTGGCGATACTGCAGCTTCACCTTTGGTAAGTTGACCTGCATGGTTCTCTCCTGAGGTAGACGTCTGTAGAGGTCTGAGATGTTCAGTTTGGGCAGTAACGATGACACATTTTCCCTGTCTGGCAAAGGCAGGACGATTAAGAAACTGGTGTTTCCCTTGAATGGAAAACTGGCAACCTGGGTGAAAGATAAATAATTTCTTCTTATTTAGTTGTGCCAGAATAGATAGTATCAACACCAACACAGATGAATCCATGAATAGCTGTTACTTGTGCTTCCAGTGTAGGATCCTCCAGCAGTCGGAGAGGGTAATGCGCAGACTTCATCATGTCCACTGACACAGAGTTCTGGCTGTCTAGGTAGAACACTCCCTTAGAGGTTACTAGGGGGTCAAATCGAGTCTTCCATTCACCTGACAAACACACAAGGAGAGAGAAAGAATAATCTGTTACTTAAAAAAAAAAAGTAACAAAAGTAATCGCTTTAACTTTGCATATGTAGAGTTATCATTGGACAAGCATTAAATTCTTCTACAAATGTGCCTGTATATGTTAATACATTTGTATGTGTGCATATATACTCTTTGCTGATGATGTTGTCCTTCTGGTTCAGACCAGGAGCTCCAATTTGCAATGAAGCAATTTGCAGCTCCAGTGAAGATCAGTGTTCACAGTTCTGAGACCACTGCTCTTCCTCAGAAATAGTAAATGGTAAATGGTAAATGGTCTGCACTTATATAGCGCTTTTCTACCTATACTGGTACTCAAAGCGCTTTACACTGCTTCTCATTCACCCATTCACACACACACTCACACACCGATGGCAGAGCTGCTATGCAGCTGACCTGACACACCAGGGGCAACTTAGGGTTCAGTGTCTTGCCCAAGGACACTTCGACATATGACTGGAGGAGCCAGGAATCGAACCACTGATCTCACAATTGGCAGACGACTGCTCTACCTCCTGAGCCACAGCCGCCCTTTATAGTAGATTGCTCAGTCAAGCTGATGGCAACTCACAAGTTGGTGGACAACTTCAACGGTCTAAAGCAGACTTGCATAGGAACCCAGAACCTCTCTAGACATTACCCAGAGGAGCTGTATATGAGAATGTCACAGGGGTACCCTACCAGCTCCCTAGTACAAAGTCAGAGCAATGTCTGCTGTTTGAACCCTGTTTAGTCCAGTTGTGGTGTGTTTAGGGCAGCATGATAGCTTAGTGGGTGGAGCCGTTGTCTTCAAACTAGGTGAGTGGTTTGATTCCCAGTCCCGGCAGGCTATGTCGAGGTGTCCTTGGAAAGGACACCAAAACCCTGTACTAGCGTCAATATGTACTGTCTGGCAGCTGTCCAACAACAATTTCCCCAAGGGGATTAATACAGTATCAATTATAAGTATTAATCAATGTCACACAGAGCTGGCTCTACTCCCTCTACACATTTAAAAAAAAAAAACTGTGACCTTTATAGCCTTCGTTCTATTCAATAACACTAATAAGCCTTCCATTCATGGAATCTGTCAGTTTCTTGATCTGTTGATGATCAACTTTTTGTGCAGCAGCAACCACAGCCTCCTAGACACTGTTCAGAGAGGTGTACTGTTTTCCATCCCTGTAAATCTCCTGTTTAAGAAGGGCCCACAAGTTCTCAATAGGGTTTAGGTCAGGTAAGGAAGGGGTCCATATCATTATTCTTTCATCTTTAAGGCCTTTACTGGCCACGCAGTGGGGTACTTTGATGCATGTGATAGAGAATTGTCCTGCATAAAAATCATGGACTTCTTGAAAGATGCAGGCTTTTTCCTGTACCACTGCTTGATGAAAGTGTCTTCTAAAAACGTTATTACATACATAAGATACATTTGAAATTAGAACCTCTACGTACCATGTAGTATTTGGTTAACTGCTAACTAACCCACTTTGGAGCAAGCCTGGTCTGAGCAGTTATTACAACCAAATCATATTCCTAATCAGCTCAGGAATCCTAATGTGTTTCCCCACAGGGAGGAAGAAAACTAACACTGACTTCAAATGAAGTGACTTAAAGTAACAATATTAATTATATATAATTATATTTTGTATTAATATTAATCAAACATGCTAAGTTGAAATATTGGCTTCTCAAACAGCAATGCTACAGCCTGTAAACTCTCAAAATGTTAGTTTCCAGCGTGGAACCTCTGTTTCTGTGTTGATGGTCACCAAGTTAGCATATTCGTTTTCACTGTGATGATAATGAGTGGCTTTTGGTAGAATGGTTCACCTTTGAAGTACACAGCATTCATGAGCATAAGCACCACTTCATGTGGAATACTTTCCAGAAAGTTGGGGATGTGACCTTTGGTGACATTCTCCACCCACTGGTTGACCTCTTCCACAGACACTAGAGGGACTGGCTGTGATTGATACCTGAAATAATCACACCTTTTTACTTCTCAAGCAAATTTGGCACATACATTAGAAAACATCCATTGTCATTGTTTTTACTTGCTGCACCTACATATGTTCTTCAGTAGCTTACAGTGTGATAACATTCTGTTCTTCATGTTGTGGCTGTTTGTTTGTTTTCACTCTTCTCTCATTTATCCTCCAGCTCCAGTAATTTAGTCAATGTCAATAAATGCTACCTATTCTCTCTACTTACATCATGCCATTCTGTATATGGCGAGCAGCAGTCACTAGTCAACTTTCCCAACCAAGCTTTCACTTGACCACCTGGTTCCCACAGCTGTGTCCCATTTAGCCATTAGCTCTCTGTATATTCAGCACTTATTCAGTGCTATTCACTTGCTAATTTGTCTTTACAGTATGTACCAATCTATGTACCATCTTAGCCTGTTTCACTATTTGCCGATCCTTAGACTTTAGAACATCATTTTGGCAAGTTGGTACTGACTGAACACTGTTGTCAAACTTTTGCTTGCCACACAATAGGGCCATTGGTGTTGCCATTCATTGAGTCATTTAAATTCAGTTTTAATAATTTGACCAGTTAGGATCTTTAAAATCTACACAGGTCTTATAATTAAAATCCAGTGCATTTTATACCTGGCCAGAGAGTCCTCAACAAAGTTCAGCTTCACGTCAAATCCTGAAAGATCAAAAAAGAGAAAATTATAAATGTGGAAAAGACAATTTTACATCAAACCTCTAAAAAACATCACTAGTTTGACACTCATCACTACACACCTGGTCTCAGGTACATGCGTGCAGCCACATCCAATGATGTGTTGCTGAAATGAGGTGCAAGACTCCCCAGTATATGATGGTAACATGGCAGACTGTGGGCATGAAGGTTCTTCAGCAGCAGTTTCTCTGTTTCATTGCGAGCACCTGAGAGAACAATTCAAACCAAGCGAATTGTTTCTAAAGAACATAGAGGAATATAAATGGATCCAACAGCAATATGAACAGTTATGCAATATGAACAGCCCCTTCAACGTGGTTTTACCTGTGCAAATAGTTCTTGAGCTAAAACTTCAGACTGGACTTTTGGCCTCATGTACCAAAGTATCCATTAGCGTATTAGCATACTATTTTAGCATTAATCTGAAAGTGCAGCAGAGGCTGGTGGGAATTTGGTCTTTTCAGGGGATCAACACAGTCATTACAATACACTATTTCAATTAGATGTGGCTGGAAGACTAACATTGATTAAATCAATCAGAAGAGGTTTTATGCTTTTTGTACTGTGGTTTTTGTTTGGTATGCTCAGTGTATAGGTGATATAAAAAGCTTCATATCTGTTCTTAATCAGGGATTAAAAACAACTAGATGTATGAGATATTTCACTACTGAAGAATAATATGCTTGAGATTCATTACCAATGTGTCTGTTAGAGAACATGACCAGTATTTTATCACCCTAAGAAACAGGCAGCTGATTTACTCATTATTTTTATTTACAGTAGATGCTCAGGGCATAGAAACAGGAAGATGAACCAAGACTCCAATGATGGATAGAATTTATAAATATTGTGATCAGACATTGAATTTTCATGTAATAGAAGATTAGATACAAACTTAGGAACATTAATACTGTACTGAACCACGTTTCAGGGCAAAGTTGTCATGATATTTTCACCTGCTTTTACGTCCTCACTATCCCTACAGAAAACACAGCTACTGAAATCATTGTCAGGATTCATTAATGGTGAAGCAACTTGTGAACCACTGACTGAAGGGTGCCCTGACCTAAGGTGAGCTGAGCAAGGGCAAATGCCAGGCTGAGAGGTGATAGAATGACGTTCGGCTGCTGTGGACCAACAGGAAGGTTTTCCAGGAGCTGTATACTCAGTTTCTCGATGGCACCCCCTATCGCCTGGTGTTCCTCAGGGCTAAACACCCGCTGTCCTCCACAGTTATCTACAGGACCGTCAACATCAAGAGGTTGTGGAGTTGGTTCATCCTGAAGATAGAGCAGACATGGTTCACTATCAGAAGAGTACGCTCACATAAAAGAAAAAGATCAAATAAAATATTTGCCTTAAGTTCTTAAAAAGGTAGTTTACTAGACTGAGGATCTTCTTACAGTCAGTCCCGGGCAGCAGACACACAGTAAGAGAAGGCAAAGACACAGCTTCATTTTCAACCAACCAACCTGCAAAAACAGATACATCAAGATCCATGAGGAAGAAAGTTTACCAGCACCGAGACGATGAGCATTTTCATTTGCAAGATTAAACACAACACAACATATTTTCATCTAACAGTTAGTTTAATGAGATCATGGCTGCTGATGGAAATTTGTCTTTAGGAACAAGCAACCAAAGCACATATATTCCAAGATATGTTGAATACCTACTGCATGTAAAAACCTGTCACAACCAGATCAAGAGAAATCAGACTTTGAAAATGTATTTTTCAATGACTTAAATAACTGAACGAAATTACTTCAACAACCTCCAAATTTAGTAAAGACCACATTCTTGTTCTTTAGTTTTCTGATTAAGTAACATGAAAACACATAGACATCGTAGCATGTTGGCATGCTAATATTAGCAAGTTAGCAAGCATGTTAGTATGATATGTTCAACCCTGTCTCCTAAAAATTACATTAGTATATGACGAAACTGCATTACGTTTTCTGTTAACGTAACAATCATATGTTCACAGTTGAAATGTCCACAGGTAATGTATTTTTGACGGCCAAAATATTCGATCTACAACCAGTTTTCTGTCGACGAAAATGTCTAACGTTACTGTTCAGCATCCAGATATGTGAGTGTAGAGATATTAAAGTGTTTTATGGTCGGGATCCGACATCACAGCAGTGGGTTAGAGTCAGGGAAAGACTGTGGGCTGGTTAATAGATAAAATGTCACTTCACACACACACAACGTCTGCATTAAAAATGAAACCAAAACATGATTTTTTTTTTAACGCTAACCTCAGTACTTTTATTGCCTAAACCCAACCTCATGGGGGACTTTGGACTTGGGTCTCTGGCATGTCAGTCCTGCACAGTGAACGCCCTCCATCCACATCCTTTGCGTTAATAATAGCGCGTCATTCATTCTCAAAAATGCGTTTCAGTACAAGATAACAATTATGTTCTCTACAAAAATGTAATCGGGATTGCAGTTTCATCGTATACGAACATCATTTTTAGGAGACAGGGTTGGATATGTTAGCATTAATCTTACAGCTGAAGCTGACGGAAACATTGTAAGTTTAGAGTCATCGTCTCATGAACCAAAGTTTGTCCTGTTGAAGCCTGGAGAAAGGTCAAGTGATCAGTACTGTTATTGAGATTCAGCCTCCTTTTCTCCATATTTCATGACAATGTATCTGGTATTTATGGATCAAAGTGGTAAAACAACCTCACCAACTGGAAATATGGCTATGCTTCAGTAGATGAAAAATTTCAGGACTTGATCTGTAAAATGTTTTTAATAGAAATGGTATTTCTCCATCCATCTCGTGTCACTTGAGGTTTCAGATATGACTATCGTGTTTACCAGGAGACTAAAGGTTACTGGTTCAGAACCTTTTTTTGGCTGAGCTGCAATACTCTGAGCACACAGAGCAGAGAATACATTAAATACATGAACTATATGAATCTGACACGACTGTATACAAGATATGACTCAGCTTCTTGTTAATGTGCACTATTTGCACACGTGGATCTACAGTGTTGGATCTTCACTCTGTACAATTCAGAACTCTCTTGAAGGTGTTTTTGTAAATTACAGATTGTTTTAACAGCGCTTGAGTGCTACAAATGATCAGCAGGAAATTTCTCTCCGTGAACAGACTCAGAACGCAGACAAAGACGGTTTTGGTGAAATCAAAGATTCTCTGAACTCACCTGGCCTGTGTTTGATGTTGAGGGAGATGATGAGGAACTGAAGATGAATAAAATAAGAGTAAAGATAGATATGGTCAACCTTCTCCAGGCTGGACAGCGTAGTGGCTGGACTCAACAACAGCCCCCCCCACCGTTGACTGGCTAATAATCAACCCTGGACTGATCATGGCTGTGTCTGTGGTCACTAAACGATGTAAAAATACAGAGACAGACTGTTGTAGAGCCAACAAATTTGGTTTCAACAAAATTTAATTATAACTTGATCTTGGAAGACTAGATATAATCACACTGGTTGACACTGGTGTTCTTAAAATGGACTTTATTTCCAGTAGCAGGTCAGAAAACATAACACAGTAAATAACACTCATCTTGTTACTGAACAACACAGAGGCCCACTCTGATAGATTTTTATATTCTGTTTATATTTACTTTTTTGCTTATTCTGTTGCCTATTTGTTCTATACTGATTAAGCTGGAGCCACGTCGTCTCGTCTCTCTGTGTACCTGTACAGGATATGGCAGAGATGACAATAAAGTTTACTTTGACTTTGACTTTGACTTGACTGTCTGGAGAACAAATAAATAGATTGTTGACAAGAAGTCAAACATTAGGGAGTTGAAATATTATTTCAAAATAGAAATATAATTAGTAAACCTATAGGGAGGCCTTCATCTAGCTCATAATCATAGGAAGTGAGTGTGAAATGTGCATCATAATGTACATTTGATCAAGTGCCTCATAATAATGATCCAGAAATTCCAAAGTCATTTCATTGTTATTTTTTTCATCGGCGTTTTACTGGTAGACACAGGCTTTCACACTTAAGTCACTAAAATTAACAAGAACTTTATTAAAATTAACTACAAAACAAATCCACACTAACGTAAAATTACAATTCACTTGTGTTTTTGATTCAAAAAGCTTTTCAGTTGACTTCATGCACCGTGATGCTTCACACATACATGAAGGAGAGAGAGTGGGCGTATTTGTCTTGTTGAGACCATGTGGTTCCAGCTTGACACCCCCACAATACAGCTCTGTAACAAACAGGGTCTTTCCTTCACCTCGGTTCACCTTGATCCTCCTGGTTTCAGCACAGAACCACAACAGTGTCTGAGACACTGCAAAGTTGTCTCAGTGTGAAATTGATCAGAAGCAGAGAGATTGGTTTCGAAATGCATCAATCGACAGGGTACAAGGTAAAGTCCCACAGCATAATCCAAGAATCAAGAATATTTACCAGGGTCATGTCCTCGATCAGATGAACAAAATGACACACATTCAAAAGACCTGGTCAGGTTAAAGGGGGGAGTTTGTATTGTCACAGTGGGGTAATAAAAGAAAGTTAAAGCATCCAGACCCTCCCACATACTCTGCTCCCTGACTTCCAGTAATGACAGATATTTTGCCAACTGTGCACACAGACTGATACACACTGTTGACCCTGTAGCAGTGCTGAGGTAGCAGAAAATTCTGTTTTTTCATCTGTGGTTGGAGGGGTTCCACCAATGGATAGACCATTTGCACACAGTTTTCATGTCAAGTTTCATTTTTTAACTTTTGCTAAAACCAGCATGTTAACCAGATAAGTAGGATGTGTCATGTTGTCAGTCTGACTTCCAGGTAGGCGGACGTTTAGTTTGAAGAGTCTTTCATCTTTGAGGCAACTTCCTCTGTTGGAAGATTTCTCTCTCACTATCCGTCTTCTCTCTGGTGCAATCAGCTTCATTGCTTTCGCTTGTGTATCTGTCTGTATAAGCAGCATGTCTCTGCAGGAAATTCTCCTGCCTGGTCTCCTGGTGTTTGGATCATGCCTGACGTGATCCTCTGTTATTGGTACTGTAAGATCGTTTCAGATTTTCTGGTTTTGACCTCTGGCTTATGGACACTCTCGTCTCTGGCTCTGATTACTCTCTCTGGATATTTGCACATGTATTCTGGATCTGAAAAGTTTCTGAATCAATATTAAGCAGTTGTGTTGAAAATGCTTCAGTGTTTATTTGACACAGTCAAAATGACGCCATCTGGTGGCCAAATAATTCATATTGCCGTTCAATTCAATTCAACTTTATTTATCTAGCGCCAAATCACAACAAAAGTCACCTCAAGGCACTTTACAGTGTAAGGTTTAAGACCTTACACATTATATAAATATATACAGAATATTGTAGAAAA
>JAUMHL010000002.1:23054125-23065697 GCA_032362345.1 Sandelia bainsii | reverse complement strand
GCTACTTAACTGACCAGATCAATATCCCAGAAGTTTAACTGACTTGATACTATACTCTGATTAAAAAGTGTTCCTTTCATTTTTTTGAGCAGTGTATTTCCATAGACATTGCTATGGGTCATATGAGAGTACAGACAAATTACCTAAAGCTAGAGGATCACTAAATTGCAGCCAAAGCTTCAAACTAAACTTTGTTTGTATTTCTCCAGACTTCTGTCAAACTTCTTTGGTCACACTGCTTGAGTTTGTAGCTTGAATGATTTATGGTTCTCTGGTCTATTTTGTTGAAGAAGATTATTGTAGTATCATCTTTGTCTCCTCCTTCAACACCCAGGTTGATGTTGGGGTTCATGGGAGTGACGGCCTTCTTGTCCATGTGGATCAGCAACACGGCCACTACCGCCATGATGGTTCCCATTGTTCAGGCCGTCTTGGACCAACTTCACGGCAATGTAGACTCAGATGCTTTTTCCAGAAGCCAGAGACGGACTGTTCTACACCAGAAACAAGAGGAAACCATCAGCAGCCTGCAATGTCAAGGTAAACAGAGTGTTTTTCTTGGATGATGCCATGTTGAAACTTCTAGTTTCAGATACATGACTCTCTGCCAAAGTGAACTGAAAGAACAATTAATTCGCCAAGAATTCGTCACAAGTTAATAACCAAGTTTTTTTCTGCAGTCTGACACTGAACTTAATGTGTAATTCATGTGTTTCCTCCAAGGTGTTAAAGGGGAAACGGAGACACAAGGCAACTCAAAGGAAACAAGCAACCCACAAGACAACATGGCCCCTGAGCAGAAAGGGTTGTTGGGGGGTCAGATGAACGAACAGGACATTGTCAAGCCAAGTCCACAAGACAAACCTCCATCAGACAGCACCAAAGTCAGGCCTGGTGAGTGCACAGAGGAGAAAATCCACAATCATCGTGTATAAATCGACAAATCAGTTTTCAGATTGATTTCCATTCATTTGTCCCATATGTATAAGAGCAAAAGTGCGTTTGTTGTAGTGGTTGTATCTGTGGAGGACTTCTGCTGTCAGGAGCTGGAGGAGCTGAGTGATGTGGAGGAGGACAGGAAGAGGATGAGTAAAGGACTCCTGCTGTGTGTGTGTTATGCGGCAAGCATTGGGGGCATTGCTACTCTGACAGGAACCGGACCAAACCTGGTTCTGTTCGGACAGATGAGCCAGTGAGAGACAGATACAGTATTTTCCCCCACACGACCCAGTAATAACACATGTGGAACTACTAACATGTACTTAATGGTCAAAAACTAACAATTAAATAACTGAATAAGCTAAATATTATTTTCTCTATTTAAAGAAAATTGTGAAAAAATACCAAGAATCCAGTGTAACATTTTCAGATGTCAATTTTGTTTGACCAGTGGTCCAAAACTGACACTGGCACCCACCAGAGAATGTTTGGCATGTGTGCTTGAAAAATAACAAGTGAATCATTTTTCAGAGTAGTAGCCAATTCACTGACCAATTAATGGATTTAAAATAATCACAGTAGCAGGACTTAACTCCTTTATAGTTTTCTTATTGTCTTATGGTGAAACTGAACTTCCTGTCTGGCTCCTTCTCACAGACTTTTCCCTCAGAATGGTGACGTGATCAACTTTGCTTCCTGGTTTGCGTTCGCCTTTCCCATCATGGTGCTGATGCTGATGCTCGCCTGGTTCTGGCTCCAGTTCCTCTACATCGGCTACAAGTGAGTCGCTTCAACAACACATCCAAACAAATCCTACATTCACACTTTCACCTCCCTGCATGTGGAGAACGGTTACAAGAAGTATTGATTACTTTGTGAAATGCTAATTTTTACATACAGGTGATCGACAGCTGTTTGAAGAGTTTTATTTGTAGATTCCATATTAAAACCACATTTACCATAAACACAATGAAGGAAAATGTACTGTTGTGTTGCAGCCTGCGCAGGACGTGGAGTTGTGGGGTGGTCCAGTCAGAGAAGGAGCGAGCAGCGTATAAAGCGATCAGGGAAGAGTATCGTCGTCTGGGACCAATGAGTTACGGAGAGGTCAATGTCTTGGCACTCTTCATGCTCATGGTGGTGCTGTGGTTCACACGAGACCCTCGCTTTATGGATGGCTGGGCCACACACATCTTCAATGCCAAGGCAGAGTAAGCATCAAAAGAATATGCGAGTGTATGTAGGTGCAGCACATTCGACTGAAAACCGATTGTAAACACAGTGCTGCAACGGTATGTACTGAATTCTGCAATCCACCAATCTGTCTGGAGTTCACTCTCTGCAGCCAGATTAGTTTTGATATTCCAGGTGGAGATAATGGAAGGGCACTGCACCAAGGGTGCATTATGATTGAGCTCAAACCTACCACATCACCAAATCCCCCTTATTTCATACCCCTTTCCCACCAAGCCAGCTCCAGGACTGGTTTAGAGTTTGTGTTAAATTTTGAGCCAGTTCTTTGATTTTTTTTTCAGTCGAAGAACCAACTGTCGGTCAGGAAAACTGGTTCTGGAATCAAGAACTGCTTAAGCTTTGTTGTAAAGATAAAAACTAGTGTATGACTTGTTACATTTGCTAGGTAGTCAGCTAAAGGCTAAAGCTAACAAAGGCTAACATTAACATCAGTGCTATGTTCAGTGTTAATAAGATTCAGATGTGTTAAGTCATTATATTTCTTACTGATACTGATTACAAGAAGCAGCACAAATGTGTTTTACCATTCGTTTTTGGATGCCAGTGGAGGCTCACGAACTAACACCTGTACAAAGACACTGCAGTGAATGTTGTTGCGGTTGGTGTTAGCGTTGCTGTGAAAGCTGAGACATATGCAGATGGGTACAGTAATGGCTCTCTAGCCCACAAAAAAGCAAGTTTGCAAGCTGAACCAACACTAGCACCAGCCCAGAACTGGCATCTGGTCTGTGTTGGTCAATAAGGGCTATCTGAGTGCTTCTCAGTCTTGACTTAGGGTGTTAGACTTCAAAATACACTGAGCCTCATAACGCTCAAACTTTGGTTGGACAACTGACCCAAATTTAGAGCTCTAAGATGTTTAGTTTGGTTGTTGTACTATAAAATTCACTGCAGATCCTAAGGATGAAACCCAAGACCTCAAAAAGTTCTCAAGTCCAGGGAAGTTCTGACCAGATAACAGTTCATAGATACTTTGACTCTTTCCTGTGAATATGAAGCTTTTAAATTATCTACCAGACAGTTTCTAACTCCCTGAGTTTTTCAGCTGGATGCTTGACTTCAAAGCAACAAGTTGTCTGTGGGTTGGCGTTTAGTTGTGGCCCCTCTCATGCTAATAGTGCAACACTACATAGTTATTTGTCACAATGTCTGAAGGTTAAAAACAATGCAAATATCTGAAAGACATTAGGAAACCCATGTTCCAGTCTGTGTTCATTACAGACAGTCTTCTTTCATAGTCAGCCAAAACAGGACATTGCCCCCTTGATCATTTTTAAAAGAACATTAGAAATGTGATTTTGCAGTTACACCAGGAAAATGTGTTGCTTTTTCATTTTCCCAAAAGTCTAAAAATAGTAACCACACTTGGTACGAAAGTTTGCTGGTAACTGTAGGAAGTATGTTGGTCGTGTTTTACTGTAAAACAGACAAAAGATTCAAATCAGAGAACACAAACTTCTGTTAAATGTAAACTTTGCCTTGGGACAAAATCAATGAACAAACAACGGAAATGTGTCTTGCGTATGACTTTTAGTGTGGGTTTGACCTGTATCTCTGGGCTGCACATTAAACTGAGATCACTTTTGGGTTTTATTAGGCAGCAGGTCACAGCAGCAGGCTGCCAGTAATCTTAGTAGATTTTGTGTCAAAATGTCAATCATTATCGTGTTTTCCCTGAGTCATAGCGCATCCAAATCTGAACACACAGACATGACACAGATATTTTTAGATCTGATGTTACTTATATTTTCTGAGCTGCAATGTCCATCGCTAATAAATACCCATAAACCTGCTTAAAAATTATAGAGAAAACATGCTCCCTACTAGCCCAGAACACGCCTGAGAATCGCCGTATTTTAAATTTTCCTCCACTATCAAATGATCCAGTGTCAGTTCTCTGAACATCTACCGGTACACTGCAAAAAGGAGTTGATACTGGCTAATTTGGCTACTTTTAATGGAGGCAGTTTGATTAAATGACTTAAAATAAAGTTAACCCCCACTGAAACATTATACTTCATGTTTAAAGGGGCGGCCCACTGTCCAACCAAGAACAATCTGTACAGCTTCATCCACACTGGAAGACTCTGGAAACAGATTACAAAGACACTCCACCAACACCACCTGTCCTACCACGGGACAGAAATTCACATTCTCATGTCAAAATTACATCACTGGTGATTTGTATTCAGGTTGTAAATACACCTGACTAAAATGACCAGTTCTCATGTGACCTGGCTCTGTCCACTCACCTATAACCTGCTTTTTTATCAATTCAGCTGGATCACATGAGCAGCTGGAGCGTGGTGTCGACATCAGCCATTGATCTGTTGACCCTGACACATGTTTTTACCCTTATTCTAATTTTCAATCAACAAAACAAAAAAACTTTTATAAAACTTTAAAAGCTTCCCCAGTTATGTACTATGACAGTGCTATAAAAATATATCTCGAGGTTCGTTTTGTCCATTTTTCTCAGATTCAGTCCTGAGATCTAAAGTCCGTAGTGATAGTCAACATGTAATCAGTAGGGTTCTGTTGAATCTGATCCAAGATCCTGATCCGATACCTGAATCTACCTACAAAGTACCTCACTATCTGAGCCTCAAAGTATATTTTCATATCTGTACATTAGGATTTCCATTTGTTTTGGGATTTCATTCTTGAAAAGCAGTGAAGACGTCACATTTCTGCAAGTTTCTGTAATCCAGCAACAGCTAGCTGATCAATAGTTTTTCTACCTTTTCTACACAAAGCACTTTACAGTGCACTGTTCATTTACCTATTCACACACCAGGAACAATCTGGGGTTCAGTGTCTCCCAGCTTTAGTTTCTTTACGTCTCATTTTGTCTTGTCAAGAAAGGTTCCCATTAATAAAATAGCGTTAACAGAGCTCTGTTCACATTAAACTATCCTGAGAAATCCCGAGGTTAAAGGTAGCAGATCTCCTGACCTGGTTTTAGGGAGACGTGTCAATCATGTTGGACCTGCTGTTTGTTCAAACAATTGATTTCAACATGCTTCCTGTACACACACGTAGATAGTGAGACCCAGACATCCTGTGGATGGGCGACCTCAGCTACTATCACGCACTGACAACAGCCAATCATCCAGCTTCTACCTTTAACTAATCTTTCACCTGGAACTGGAACTGTTTCACATTGACAGTGTATGAAAGATGTGTTCGTTGGCGCTGAATGTGCAGCTCCCTTTAACTTTTATCGTCAGTTTCCTTTAGTGTCTGGACCACATAAACATTTCAGTTGAACAACTGAACAATTAACTGAGTAATTGTTGTAAACTTAGATTTGTCAGGTGAACATAAACTCTACTCCAAATCATTCATCATGGGTGAATATTTTTATATGAGCTGCTGTAGTGTCTTTTTTTGGACATTAAATGTCATTTGTCATGACTGCAGGTGAAAATACTCTTGGACTGTGCTGCAAACATTTCTGGATTTGCCCTTTGAGTGCAATAGTTTGTGATGAAATCTCCATTCATGAACTGTGAGTGTCCGGTGTTGCACCATGTGAGCGGAGCAGAGTTTGGCAGCAGAGCTGAGTCGATAATGGAAAAATACTAACAGAATAAACACGATGAGGAACTGGAAGAAAAGTTTGATGTGGAGTATTTCCACTTATCTGAGTTATTAAAAGTCAGTAAAGGAACCAAATTAAGGTTTTGATTTTATTAGTTTCCAGATTCACAGAACCAGTGAACATGTGTTAACTGTAGGTCTGACTGACGAACGAACCACAAACTTTCTTCATTCTTTACAGATTTCTTCTTCTACAGCTACTCAATTATTTCAATATCTGGACAGAAGGAGAGTTTGTCTCTCATCTAGAATTAACAGACATTTTATTCACAGACTCAGTTTCAGTGACTCTCTGTGTGAAATGATTCTGGACTTTATTTTAACTCAGTGTCTTTGGATTATAAAGACATCCTGTACTGCTGGTCCTTGGACTGGGGTTGAAATGTCTTCAGTTGTATTTTTGTAGTATGTGATTTGTTTCAGTTTGACGCTGATTTGATAAAAGCAAAAATGGCGTTAACTTCTTTCTTCTTCCTCTGCAGGTTCGTCACTGATGCGACCGTCTCTCTGTTTGTTGCTGTTTTGTTATTTGTTCTTCCATCTGAGCCTCCGCGTTACCTTTGCTGCTGGAGGAGCCCTGATGCAGGTAACACACATACACAACATGTATCACACACGTATGCACGGCATGTTTATGTGATATAAATGTTTCTTTTACCCAATCAGAATCTCAGGAGTCCCAAGACCCCGCCCCTCCTCTGCTCACCTGGCAGGTGACTCAGAAGATGTTGCCCTGGAACATCGTCCTGCTGCTGGGAGGAGGCTTCGCTCTGGCCAAGGGCAGCGAGGTGAGTGTCTAACGTTGATCCAAATAATTTTCCTTCTGGTCTTTGGGGAAATAAAACAAAATAAAAAATATTTATGATATAAAATGTGATTATGATCTAATATATGATTATCTATGATGTATTATCTATGTATCATGATCTAATATGTAAATATCGTACCTTTATTCAAAAACACATGATTTAAAAATTGAAAACTGCAAAGTGCCATTTTTACACAGCTTCACAATAAAAAGTAAAAAAAAAGGAATCAGAATTAGTTGAAAATTAGGATGTTTTTGGAAGAAAGAATTTTTTTATATAACGTATGTACTTTTTTGGAAAGTAAGAATATTGATGCATTATAGTAAAGAAAGAAGATTTTCGGAAGGTGAAGGTATTTCTGTAACTGATCTAATCAGTGCATACATTTTTAGGGAAGTAGTTTTTTGAAATAATTTTTGAAAGAAAGGGTATTTTTGTGAATTGAGAGCATTAGAGCGTGTTCTGCAAATGGCAACAAATTCAAAAATTTTGGGAGTAAGAAATTGAGAAAATTGAGAAAGAACAAAAGAACGAAAAAAAATTGTGGAAAGTTAAGATATTCTTTTTTGAAAACTAAGGCCTTGAAGAACTTTTCTACAAGAGTACACACTTGCTCGACAGTACAACAGCTACACAAAACTAGAGAGCAGAGGGAGTGTTGACAGTTCAGTGGTGACGCAGCAGAAATGCTTCTTTAATTTTGTTTTCTTCACACAAACAAGATGTGATGCGACACATGACGCACAGTATGTGTGTGTTTGTGTGCTGGCAGGAGTCCGGTCTGTCCCACTGGCTCGGTAATCAGATGACACCGCTCCACTCCATCCCTCCCTGGGCCATCGCCGCCATCCTCTGCCTCCTCGTCGCCATGTTCACTGAGTGTGCCAGCAACATCGCCACGGCAACGCTCTTCCTGCCAATCCTGGCCTCTATGGTACCAAAACAAACTCACAGTTTCCATAGACACATTCAAACAGTCGGTCATCATCAGCGTACAGCAGGGCTGATGAAATCTCAACAGCAATATAAAGGGAAAAAAAGGAATCGATAAGAGAAGAACTGGAAAAGAATCATTTAGTCTTCTTAGCTGTTTACATCAGATTTGTTCTTTGCTTTTACATTTCATCACAGGATATGAAATGTGTATATTGTAAATCAAATATTGCAGTTTGATTTTTATAATACAGCTTCATTGCAGCTCTTTCTCATTAAAAGCTTCCAAAGAACAGGAGTGATTTTTCCTTTTGAGCCGCTGGAAGGCTTTTAATGTGAAATATCTTGGCAGGAAATGAGCTTATACAACAGAAAAAAACAGCAAAGTAGAAGTGACAGGAATGAATGATTAAATTAAAGCTGCATTTAAAACTATAAACAGAAAAGGACTAATTTAAGATGAATGACTTGTTTAACTTCGGAGTTTGTATTTTTTCATTTTTCATTCATTTTGTCACAAATTGCTGCTTAGTATCTTCATACTGACATTTAGAAAAGTGAGACTGTTCTTCTCTGTGTCTCTGCTCAGTCCCAGTCAATAAGCTTGAACCCTCTGTATGTGATGATACCCTGCACCCTCAGTGCCTCCTTCGCCTTCATGCTGCCCGTGGCTACGCCTCCCAATGCCATAGTCTTCTCCTACGGTTTCCTCAAAGTGTCTGACATGGTGAGTCCTGCTTTTTTTTTCATGGGGACGGAGAAACAACTTTTTAGGCCAAACATGACATCATGACAACCTTGTTGTCCTCCTCCACGTCCACAGGCCAAAACAGGAGTGGTGATGAACATCATCGGAATCGGTTGCATCTCTCTGGCCATGAACAGTTGGGGTCGTGTTATGTTTTCTCTGGACTCATTCCCTTCGTGGGCCAACACCACAGCAGCTGTGTAGGACCACCTCTGTTTCTGCAACTTACTACAAACCAGTTTTATCAGAATGTTAAGGCGTCACTGCTGGACTGTGGATGCTCGGCTTCAGTTTCCAGCAGGAACTTTCTTTCTCTTATATTGATACTGCAGCTAATTACAACTGATTCTGAGCCACCAGAGTCATCATCTTGATGTTTGGGCCTTCTCAGCTCTGATGTGAATCTGTTGTGAAATTCTGAACCATCAAAATGCAAAAGTATAAATTATGTACAGGTGCTGGAAAACAATCATCTGTACAAAAAGATATGAAATGCGTTCAGAGGTGTAGAGCATGATGAAAGAAATCATAGTTTTGGATAGTTTACACAAACACTTCAAATTAAAAGCCTTGCAGCGGCTCAAAGACAATAGTCCCTTTCACATACAGGAGGCTTTTAATTTGAAAAGCAGGAAGCATTGCATTACAGTAGCTTAACAGAAAGCAGCAGTTACTAGAATTAATTAGTGACTAATAACAGTATTTAACAGTCTTAAACAGAATGTTTGGGACAGAGTGGAGAGTATGATTTTTTGTGTGTAAGATGAAGCATTATACTAAATTCAACAAGGAAAAAACAAGTAAACATGGAGGAAGTCGGGGTTAGTTTGCATCAAGAAACAATCAAAACAAGGACAGATCAGAAATCAGGGAGGTAGCTCAGAAAGAATAGTCCCTTCTATTCATGGGGCTTTTATTTTGAAACATGCAGGAATAGTTGAGTTTCACTGAAACAGCAAAGTAGAAGCAGACTTACTGGAATTAAGAGTTTTAGGCAGAATGGTGACTCAGACTTTATTATTGTGCATAAAAACATTACACTAAATTTATCAGGACAATGATTCAGTAAAGAGAAAAGTCGTATGTAGTTGTACATAATGATGTAATTCAGTAATTTTATGAAAATGTACCATTAGTTTCTCCCTAAAACAAGAAATCACATCAAACAGTTAGTAAAAACCATGAAGTAGCTATTAAAACATTATTATTATTATTATTATTATTGTTGTTGTTGTTGTTATTATTATTATTAGGAGGAAACTCAGTGGATCAGTGAACATTTACTCTTCAGTGAACATACAGCAACTCTTGTCACTGTCAACTGGAATCATTTGAAGTAATTAGAAAAAAATATGATATATATTTGTCTCATTTTCTATTTAAACATGATTTTTTTCTGGTTACAGGATTTTTATGTGTCTGAATGAATGTGTCCTGTACATAAGTAGATACAACAGTTTTGTACAAAATGTTGCACAGGTTTATTTGGAGTTAATAAAAGTTTATCTTTAAACTGTGTCAACAATCATTTGATATTAATTTTTATAATTACTAGTGTAATAATGTTCCAGCTGGTGAAGGTGGAGCTAATGTTAAATCAAAATTATATTTGTATGAAGGATCTACCTTTTCAGAGAGTTGTTAAATTCATACAAAGGAGTAAGGATATTACCCTGTGGATAGCAGAGGACAAAAGTATCATTAAAAAGAAATATTTTAATAAAGTACTGGTCATAGTGCATTGTGCCCACTTATAATGTGTATATAAAGAAAACCAGAAAAGCAACTCTCTGTCTGAATCCTTTACTTCTTAAATTCAACCACAGAAATGTTGGGATTGCTGGTTTACTGGTTAGTGGCAAATAAAGATCCTTTTTTTTTAAGTACATGAGCTCATAAGTATTTGTTTAATAATGTTTTATTAAACAGCCTAATAATGTAAACTGGCCAACTCCACGTGGACCAGTTTGTTATGAGGACCAGTTCATAATACTGCAAATTAAACATCACACTGTACACGTAGTACCAGTAATAATACTGCAAATTAAACATCACTGTACATGTAGTACCAGTAATAATACTGCAAATTAAACATCACTGTACACGTAGTACCAGTAATAATACCGCAAATTAAACATCACACTGTACATGTAGTACCAGTAATAATACCGCAAATTAAACATCACACTGTACATGTAGTACCAGTAATAATACTGCATATTAAACATCACTGTACATGTAGTACCAGTAATAATACACATGGACATGAAGTACAGAAAGATAAAGCTGAGTAATAATAAAACACTAACACTGACTTTTCTTTATCAGAAAACAAAACTAACCTGAGAAAATTATTAGTTTGTCAAATGTCTCCATCAAGCGGTCAGAATATGAACAACTGGTGGAGTGTCGTAAAGAAACTACTGATTTTCGGCAAATATGGCTTCGCGTTCTTGATGGCGGTGGTTAAATGCTAACAACGACTAACGCACAGGCTTTTCCTTCGTGTTTCAGTTTATCAGTTAACATTATCATCTAAATACCGAGAAGGCTCCTTTCTTCGGCCCGGCTGTTGTGTTCATGACCGTATTTGTGTGTTTCAGTCGTCATGGAAACAGGTTTGTAGTTACTATATTTACTCGGTTCGCTAATGTTAGCTTGTTAGCATTAGGCTGTGCTAAGTCGTAAATAGACAAGACTTCATCCTTAAATTAGTCTAATCTCTCTCTCTCGTTGGCGTTTCCGTTTGGTCTAACGTTACTACAGACGTTTTGCACCATATGAACGTGTGAACATTTATTTTCGTGTTATTAAATGTTTGCTGTTTTGTGGATCACAGCTTTTTGTTTTAGCGTAAGAACGAACGCTGATAAGAAAAGCGGCACTAATTTGTCAAATATTTGAATGGAGTCTGGTTCATGTCGGCGTTTGTTCAAAGCGATTTCTTTGTTATATTACAGCGTTGTGATTGAACACAGGACTCAACGTGTTAATGAAGACACTGTCATATTGTTCATTAGTTATTGTTGTCATTCTCAAAGCGTCTGGGGGAGACATGGATTTATCAGAGCTCATCTCGCAATTAAGACACTTATTTATAGAATGAAGATCTGATACAGACTCTTCAAAATTCACCAGTAAATTATGTTGATTCTTAAAGTGATTCTCAACGATGCAGCTGTAGAAGGATCTTTGGCAACATAGCAAACTTCCTCAGCCTCCTCAGGAAGTACAGCCGCTGTTGAGCCTTCTTAACCAGCTGCGTGGTGTTGAGTGTCCAGGTGAG
>JAUMHL010000002.1:23038998-23054025 GCA_032362345.1 Sandelia bainsii | reverse complement strand
GTGTTAAAGGCGGAGCTGTAGTCCACAAAGAGCATCCTGATGTAGGAGTCTTTGTTCTCCAGGTGTGAGAGGGAGTAATGTAGTGCAGCAGTAATAGCATCTGAGGTGGACCTGTTGGCCCTGTATGCATACTGCAGGGGGTCCAGGGTGCTGCTGTGAATGTGGGCCAGCACCTCTCTCTCAAAACACTTCACAATGATCGGAGTGAGTGCTGCTGGCCTGTAGTCATTCAGGCAGGTGGGTGGGCTCTTCTTGGGAAGGGGGACGATGATCGTGGTCTTGAAGCAGGACGGAACGATGCTCTGACTGAGGGAGAGGTTGAAGATGGAGGAGAGAACATGAGGACATTCAACTTATTCAGAAAGACTTTGCTACGTGGATAATTGTTGTCATTGTTGTTGAAGCTGCTTGGCAAGTGGCAAAAGCACCTTTTGTGCTAGTGTAGAAACTACATTAGAAACCTCTGCCCATGGCGGCAGCCTCATTTAGATCAAGACTTAAGACATTTACTCAAAAGCAGAGACTGACACTGAAGTTCAGCAGGAAGTTTAATGCTAAACTAACAAGACATGCTTAAATCAGTACATATTTGAATGGATTTTGGTGTGATATATTACTTGAAATGTACTCTCTTAGGCCTGTGTTCTGTGATAGATGTGTAAGGTTTTGAAAATGGACACATTACACGACACCACCATCACACTTAGATATATACGTAAATACACTCTGATATATATATATATATATATATATATATAACTTTATTTAGTTTTAATGTAACTCATCCATACTTCCTGATATTCTGTTCTTTGTGTAAAACCAAAATAAAAGTGGGTACATTGGAGTGGAAGTAGGTTTACTGAAAATAACTGTGTACATTTTAAAACATTTAAGCAGTCGCGTCGTCACACAGAATCATAGCATGTTGGTGCTGAGTGTTACTTAACCTAACTGTTAACCTGTTTGTGTTTCTGGTCCAGATGAGCAGGCCAGAAACCGTTTCCAGTCGGAGCTGGAGTTCGTCCAGTGTTTGGCCAACCCAAACTATCTGAACTGTAAGTGACAGCGCTTCTCTGAGGTGGTTTATTCATACATGCTGCACACTGCAGAGACGTTTCAGACAGTTTCCTATCCTCAAACTGGCAGCGATATAAACCAGACAGTCTGTTAGAGCAGCACAGTAACAGACAGGACTGTGCACATACTTCACACAGTTCAGCACTTTTACATGAATAATCTCAGAGAACATGATCACATCTGCTTATATGGCTGAAAACTGTGACCTGCTTGTGTTTCCAGTTTTGGCTCAGAGAGGTTACCTGAGGGAGAGACCCTTCATCAACTACCTCAAGTACCTGCTCTACTGGAAGGAGCCAGACTACGCCAAATTCCTCAAGTAAGACGGCATGATGTGCTGATGTTGTGTCGCTTCCTTCTTCTCAACAAATCCTGTGTGTGTATCTTATTCATCATCACACTCTGGAGTTTGTTTAGACTCAGTCTCACATTTAAGAAATACTTCTCACACTTTTAAAAACAGCTTCACAACGTTCAGCTGGTGGCATCTCTGCCCTGTACTTCAGTGTTTTAGTAAATTACACAATGTGGATCTACACACATGAGCTGCACAGTATTTTCCTGGATGGAGAATGAACAAAGATGTGTATTAAGTTATTATTATTATTCATGTGTTATTACTGTCACGTAAAATTTCATTACTGAAGTTTCTCCCCTGCTTCTCTGTATGTGATGGTATTTGCAGCTTTAACAGGGGAATATTAGACTGTTTTGTCAGAAAAATGGTGTTTGTGTTCTTTGATTCCACTTATTATAGTTTAGGGACACAAAGATGATGGTTTATTAAGTGAATATTTCTCCTAAAATAAAGTTGTCTGTGGACGGCTAACGTCTGCTCTTCCCTCTCAGGTATCCTCACTGTCTGCACATGCTGGAGCTGCTGCAGTACGAACACTTCAGGAAGGAGCTGGTCAACGCTCAATGCGCCAAGTTCATCGACGAGCAGCAGCTGCTGCACTGGCAGCACTACTCCAGGAAACGCACCCGGCTGCAGCAGGCGCTGGCCGAGCAGCAGCAGCCGCAGCAGCAGGTGCCGCCGCACGGGAACGCCGTCGCCAAGTGACGGTGTCCCCGGAGGTGGGAGGAGGACTGTTTGGATGCTATCTGGCCTGATGATGGAGCTTTGAGGCTGATGAAGAGTTTTGAAAAACCTGACGTCAACATTTCGGCCAGTTTCTTCTCTTTTTTTTTTTTTTTTACATAAACACTTTGATAAGGACTTGTTACATGAAAAAGTTGGAACCAGGATACAGTAAGTTTTGAAATGGTCGGGTTTCAGAGGGAACCGGGTCTTTTATCTTTTAAAGTCTTGCTGCAACAAGAAGCTGCTGGGATTACTTTGGTTTATTAAAACATGATTTCTGTTCAGAGCAGTAAGCAAAACATGAATCTGTTGTACTGATGCAGCGTAATGGACATAATTATAGACGTGTTTCCACCACAGGAACAGTTGAGGAAAATGCAAACTCGTGTGATAGTTACAGCTCCTGTCAAAACCACAGTTTTAATCTGATACACAAATGTCCAATAGCTGGTGCAACTGAACCACCTGACTGGACTAATAAAAACGACTCTTCTGAAAACTACTGCTGCAGCATTTTTTCACAATAAATCATGATTCTTATGATTTTACAGGTTTTCATTTTAGTCGCAGGTTTTAGGTAGAACACGTGCTACCCTCTGGTGAGTTGAACAGAAAAGCTGCACCTTGATGTCGTGTCTTAGACTTTGTGATATTATCACTTCTGTTCATGAAGAGTAACATTAGTAAAACCTTGTTTAGAAAATGCACTTTATTGGGTCATTATATTATTTTGTTGTCATCAAAAACTAAAAGAGTTGGATTAGACAATGTGAAGTTTTGTGTGCAACTTTTTTATAAGTAGATTGTGACACAGATACAAATGGATGGACATTTTCTCTCTCATTTTTTCTGCACAACATTCAAAGGAACAAACACAAATCTAAGATGGAGAACTGCTGTATCCTGTTTCTACAGAAGAAAGAAACTGAAATGTACATTGGTACAAGTAGCCTGCTACACTGTGAAGTGGTGATCATTCTACCAGACGTAGCTTTTCTCTTACTGGGATAAAGAACTGATTGTATTTTTATTTATTACTCGTGTAAATATTGAAGCGAGGAGTTTGCTTTTATTTTGAAGGGCCAGTGTCGGAAGTTGTGTGTGGGACAGTTGACACCACGGACGCTTCCCGTCGCAACACCTGTACCGTTGTTTATCACTGTGACGGTGTTATGACGTGAGTCGGTACCGTTTCACATAATGACCACCTGACGCGTCACTTAGCTAACTCGCTAACTTTCCTTCAGCGATGTTTCCGTGATTCCGGCGGATAACGGTGGAGACACCGGAACCGACAGACCAACGGAAAGTACGGTAACTCTTTTTTTTTAAATTGATTATTGGTGATTAAGACGAGTATTGTGTGTAAAAGAGTGTTTTAATGCAGCTACGTTGAAAGCTACATGGCTAACGTTAGCTAGATGAAGTGTAATTTAACTCAAAAGTTAATTTAACAGGTTTTAACTTCAGCTGGTTAAAGTCCAGACTGGTTCCACATGACTGAAACTGGTAGTTGAAGTTCTGAACTACCTGCTGTTTAGCTTTTCTAGTCAACATATTAATTACTAGTTCATTTTATTATCAGTCTGAACTGAGCTTTAGAAGGATCCACATCAGTAAAGTGAGTTCACACATGTGGAGACAGAGGTTCAAGTTCGTAATAAACTGCACATGATTATTTATTATTACAGTCATTGTAATAAACTGGATTTAACAGCTTTAAATGTTTTCATGTGAAATATTATTAAGAAAGAGCTGCAGTTTGTAACAGCACATGTCCCACAGCCATGGACAGATAATCGCAGACAACAGGCCCCTGGACACGTGACATGTGAAGGGCCCCTGCAGCTCCAAATGCCCCAGACTGAAGGAGACATAACGTGGCCATGTTCTTTATCTTAGTCATGTTGGGTCCGTTTGTGACGTCTTGTGTCTTCGTGGTCATTTGATCCCTCTGGCCCCGTCCCTGAATGCATGATGTGTGATTCCAGATTCAAAGAACCTGAACCTTATCCTAACCCCACCTAGTCCTCTTCAGAGACACTTAACCTGACCCCAACCTACACCCAGCTGTGTCCTCACCTACCACCAACCACAGAAACATAATTTCACAAGAGGAGAACACCTTAACTATTAAAAGGAATTAAACATGGTCATTGAGTAAAAACTTGAATTGTCCCTTTACCCTGCAGTTGTCTGACGGGGTGTGTCAGTGTCTGTTCTGATTGATAAGAGTGGGACAGATAAACCTGTAACTAGCTTATGTTCTCAGGACAGGCGGTGTTGATCCTCCCTCAGCAGCTCTCTCTCTCTGTCAGGATCATGTTGAAGCGGGCGGCAGTGGTCGGTGCTGGGGCGGCGGGACTCTGTGCAGCCAGACACGTCCTGTGCCGTCCGACCAGCTTTGCCCCTCCGGTGGTGTTCGAGCTCACCGACAACGTGGGCGGCACCTGGTGTTACGATGAATGCGTTGGGACGTATGACAAGGGACGACCGGTTCACAGCAGCATGTACAGAGACCTCAGGTGTGTCACACAGCAAGGCAACAGAGCGGGGGCCAGGTTTAAGACATGTTGCTGATTTGTTGTCTGTTATATAGCCTCTAACAGGTAGAATGAAATGATTAGAAGTGTAACCCACACCGTGACTGTTTGATTTGTATCTTTGTAAGTTCAAATCGTTTGTGTTTGTGATCTGACCGAGTCCTTTTGTATTTAATTTACAAACTTCTGTGCAGGACCAACCTCCCCAAGGAGGTGATGATGTTCCCTGACTTCCCCTTTGACCCCCAGCTGAACAGCTTCCTGCCCCACCAGGAGGTTCAGAAGTACCTGGAGAGTTACTGTCAGAGCCACGACATCCGACCTCACATCCGCGTGAGTCGACCTGCTGCTGATCATTTGACTTTGTCTTTATTTATTTCTAACCAGTGAAAAATACTGAAGGAAATGAATTTACAAAAGAAAACACCTTGTCAGTGAATCTTTGTTTGTGAAAACACACTTTATGAATTTTACACCATTTGCTGATCATTTATAGACCACACAAAATAAAGTTTAGTTTCGCCCTTATCTTTACTCTTTTACGTTAGTTCAGCACCGTGGTGGAAAACGTGAAGCCTGTTGTGGTGACATCAGAGGACGAGGAGGAGAGGACGACATGGGAGGTGACGTCTTCTGATTCGTCAGGTTGTCAGAAAACAGAGACTTTTGACTCGATCTTCATCTGCTCAGGGTAATAAGATGTGACGTAGTGTAGATATGACGCTCGGTTTATTCATTTGTTCTTCTTGTTCATGCTGAATTTAGGTTTTCCTCTGTTGTTTCCAAAAGTTTCCACTTGCCAAAATCCTGCATTTTCCTTCCTAAATCTCTGTGTTTTGTTTGTCTTTCAGGCACTACTCTGACCCTCACATACCAGACATACCAGGGCTGGAGAACTTCAAAGGTGATGATGATGATACATATTAATTAAAGACACTTAAAGATGCTTTACGCAGATGGACGATAAGCAAAAAGACATCAAACAAATCGGGAGTGGAGTAAAAAAGAACAAATACAGAACTAGTTTCACTTACTTTTTCCACCATCACTCTGTATGTTTAATGTGTTTGTTCAATTAAGATGTGAAAAATCAAGACTGTGTTTTACCAGTTTAGAAATATTGGGTTTGTTGGTATTTGAGTTTTGGTGAAGATCAGGAAAAAACTGTCATTAATTATTTTACTGTAAACATCCAGCACTGAAGGAAGGTGCTAGAAGTTAGTTAATACTTAATGTAACTTGCACCAAAAAATCTTCTTATTTAATGGAATATCTGTGGTGGATTTGTCAGGTCAACTTAAGAAAGCAGTGTGAACTGATCCAGGCCAATTTGTGGAGTTTAACATTTCCAGCAACAACAATCAGAAATTAAAAGAGTAAACTGGAACCAGGAGCAGGCCCCATCAGTAAGAGCGATATATTAACAGTGAGCATCATTTTATTGTAGGTTTTAAAGAGAAATTTCTCCTTATCAGTTTTCTGCTGCGTCCAGTCTTTGTGCTAAGCTAGGCTAACGTCGACCTGGACCTCTCTGTCTGGGAAACACAGGTGAAAGCTGATGTCAGTCCTCTGTCTGTTTGTAGGACAGGTGCTCCACAGTCGTTCCTACAGGTACGCTGAGCCATTCTCAGGTCAGTCAGTGGTGGTTCTGGGAGCCAAAGCTTCAGGACTGGACATTTCCATCGAACTAGCTAAAGTTGGTGCCAAGGTAACAAACAACACACTGCAGCTAATATTCACCCTGAGCCATGAGGCTCTCTGGGACTTTGCAACAAAATTCTATTCCTAAAAACATCCTGTTAAAATGTGTGATTCCAGTTTTTTTCACGATGCTTCCAGTATTCATCCTCTCTCTGATAACCCTTTGTAAACCACACTTTTCTTAACTGAATAATGAAAAGAGGCACACAATATCTTCTAAGTTCTTCAAACAGGAGTAGTTTGTATCTTTTACAGATGTTTATCACTTTATCAGATAAATGAAGCAGCAGTTTTCCGTATTTCATATGTGACAAGTGCTCTTCTGAGTTCTGTCTGTCTTTTCCCAGGTGACTCTGAGCCACCGTCGTCCTCGCCTCACTTTTCCTCTTCCCTCTGGGATTCAGCAGTCCAGTGAAGTGGTGGCGGTCGAGGAAGATGGCAGGATTCGCTTCCAGGTGACGCAACTCTGCTGTTACTGTCCTAAAATACAAATACACTTAAGAAACAGAGCAGCTGCAACTTACAGGTGGAATTAATAGTCAGATGATCAATATTACATGATCAGAGTGCATCACAGACCAGAACTCTGGTCTCATGTTGACATCAAACTGGTCGTATTTGAACAAGTTGGACGACGCTCGCTGAAGTATAAGTGAGGGTTCACAGAATGTTTTCTGTATATCAGAATGAACAAGATATTAAAATGAAAACTACCTGTTGCAGGACGGCTCGGTCAGCGAGGCCGACGTCCTCATGTTTTGCACCGGGTACAACTTTAGGTATCTGTTCCTGGACGGGGATCAGCTGGGTCTGAAGATCCAGAACCACATGGTCTCCCCGTTGTACCGTTTCCTGTTGCCCCCCACCTTCCCCTCGCTCTTCTTCATCGGCATCTGCAAGATCATCTGTCCTTTCCCCAACTTCAACTGCCAGGTGAGCTGAAGTGTCGACAGGTGGGTGGATGGAGGCGCATCATCTACTCCTGCTTCGTTCCAGATACGACTTTATTTATACAGGAAGAAGGCAACATAAAAATGAAGAAATAAATGTACTGTACAATAATTCTGTATCATGAGCCTATAATGCTTTGAATTCAGTAAGAGTTAATAAAGTGGCTCTGCCTAAATTCACAACTTAGACATTTCAGTTCATTCTAAATGACTGTGGCTAATTTGCAAAGAAAATCACTGTGTGGTAAAGAAAATAGATGAAGAGAAGACTATATGTAACACTTCTACAAGGATTTTTACATAAAGTGTCTAGGTGGATGTGCCATGTCCATGTTTTGATAAAATTCACCACTTATGAGCTGAACTGGTCACAAAAGTCAGATTTTCAGTTTATGGTTTTGGCTCCTTCTGCACGACTCTTTAAAAAGCACCAATAAAAAAGGGGAGCTTTGTTTTGCTTAAATCCAGTTTTGTCTCTGCAGGTCCAGTTTGCTCTGGCTGTGTTGGACGGCTCAGTCACTTTACCATCTCGGGCTGAGATGGAGGACGAGGTCCATCGAGAGCTGCAGGAAAAGCTGGTACGAGGAGTCGAGCGACGCCACTTGATGATTATGGACCAGGATCAGTGGGAGTACTGCCAGACACTGGCTCACTCTGCCGGCTTCCCACCACTGCCTCCGGTTGTACGCAGCCTGTACGAGGAGGTAGCGATACAGCGACAGAATCACCCTGAAAACTACCGGAAGCTCAACTACAGACTTATCAGTGACAAAGAGTGGCAGCTGATCAATTGATCAGTGGTGAATGATTGAAGGTTCAACGGCAGGTTTACAAAACCACTATAACATGCAAAACAGCATCATACACTTAATATCAACCAGCTTCAGTAAAAGTACAGCTAAACATGTTTAACATTAAAAGATAAAACAACTTAAAACAGAAAGGGACAGGTCAGTTCAGCCAGTAGTTTGGTTGAGGTTCTGTTTAAGACTGTCAGAGATGTTGATTCACCTCGATGCTCAGGTTCTGACTTGTCTCTAGGGATGAAATATCTCAAATACTGACGGGATTGCCATGAAACTTTGCACAGGGAGATCATTGGGGGACAGAGAAATGAGACTTGAGGCACATCATGTGTTAAAGAAGCTTATTATGAAACCTGATGAGTAAGGGAGGTACCGACGTTTGGCTGGACGGAGCAGATTTAAACTCGTCGTATGTGGTTCTAGAAATTTCAGTGTCAAAGCTCATTTTTAGATTTTGTGGTTCCAGCTTCTCAAATGTGAATCTGTGAATTTTCTTTGTCACACATGATAGTAAACTCAATACTTTGGGGGTTTGATTAGTCACAAAATGTGAAAACATTGTTTTAGACTGTGAGAAATTATACAGTAGCTAGAAAAAGCATGCAGCTCTTTAGAATGACCTGGTTTTCTGCATTCATTGGTCATAAAATGTGATCTGATCTTCATCTAAGTCACGAGTACAGATCACACTCATAGAACATTACAAGTACTGGTGGAAAAGTAAATGAACCCTTGTTCATTCAATAACTCGTCGAGGCTCTGGTGCCATCAATAAACTTAAACAAGCACTACCAGGAGCTGCAGGTTACACCTGTACAACGTTCAGGAGAAATTTGGACCATTCTTCTTCAGAGAACTTCAGCTCAGACATTAAGATGTCTGGAGTAAATGGCTCTCTTCATATCTTTTCACAGCAGCTCTATTGGGTTGAGGTCTGGGCTTTGACCACTTCATGACAGAAATTCAGAAAATCCTGTAATTCCAAAGGGGTTTTGCTTTTTGTCACAGTTTTCTGACATTTTGTAGAATTAAAATAGTAATAGATAGAAAATAATCTGCTGATTGATTGATAGTGAAAATATTAGTTACAATTTTATGCTAAAACATTGCTATAAAAATGTAATTCCTGTTCTGCAGAGGATGAACCCTTTAGATTTACTGACCCATGGCTGTAATGAACACAGCAGCTTAAATTAATATCGTCATTTTTAACTACTTCATTAAAATATCTATTATAAATGATTTTCTGACCAGTTGTGCAGATTTTTGTAGTGACCACCATCAAACCCATCAGCCGTTACCTCGGGTTTATGAAGGTCCTGCATGTTGACTGTTGATGGGTAAAATCTAATCACCTTTATTAATACTTCCTGTATCTTTTATTGAGAGTAATACTAGATTATGTACTATGACTTCATCTCTAAGTGAACATGTATTTTGTAAGACATTCCTTCTTGGACAGTGTCCAGTGTGTACACTAAAGTCACCTCCTCACTGATTCGAGGCATTGCAGGGGGTTTAGTTGAGTTTAAATTGAAGAAAGTAAACTGCAAACTGGTGGATTTTTAAACCCAACTAACATATTTTTAGCCGTATGCATAAATGGGTGTTGGTTGTTCGGCCCATCACTTTGATCTGAAATATCTCAAGTACTTTATTTTGCAGACGCTTTTATCCAAAGCGACTTACAAGGAGCTAGCGCTGAGGGTCTTACTCAAGGACACACCTGGTATACCCAGTCTGATGCTTATCCCATTGAGCTACCAGGCCAAGTATTGGATATGTTACCATGAAATTTGGTGAGATATTCATGGTCCCCAGAGGACAAATCCAAATGGTTTCTCTTTGTCTAAAAGTGAAATATTTCAGCAACTGTTGGATGGAATGTGCTTCAGATGTTCATGTTCCTTTCGAGATTAACTGTAATCTGCACTGTCTTCATTCATTTCTCTTCTGTCAGCTATCTGATAAAGGCCAAAATAGCTTGGAAACTGCTGCCAGAGAGAACAGCCTGCTGGGACATAAGCCAAATTATATTTTAATATATTTTTCCATTGGCCTCAGCTGTACTTTGTTTTTATTGCTACAGTATTTACCATGTTAACATTTTGACGTGTTAACATTATAACTGCTGAACATCAGCAAATACACACTGAGAATGTGAGCATGTTAGCATTTAGCTCAAAGCATCACTAATACGCATGCTGCCACAACTGGCAACCCAAATGGGTAACAAAGAAATGGCTAGCGCTAGCTAGCATGTAACCGTGTACATACAGTCTGAATGCACTATTAATTGTATTTCCTTTCAATTCAAGTCTCTTAAGTGAATGGATAAGCTGGTGGAAGTATCCTAAACAACAGACTTTGGCTGACGTGAAACATCCAAGGTTGTTTTTTCAGTCCTTCCCTTGTTACATTGAGCTACAACGTAGAACATAGAACCTTTTGAATCAGATTTTAAATGAGCAGAATTATTGGAACATATGACTGGCAGACATTCCTTGTTACCCAGGGGTGTAATGTGGGATTGATTATTCAAACAGTCCATAGCTCTAGATGACTACTCTTGGTTTTAGCCTTGGATTTTACCTGTGAAGACTGTATTTGTTGTTAAAAAGGATAAATCACCATGAAAACCAGAGAGAAATGTCTATGAGTCTGTGTGAGAAAAGCAGCCATTTTTAACCCAAGAAAAGAAGGAAAATCAATTAAAGGCACCTCAAAAGTCTATTTGTTGCCATGACTCAACTTCCATACTTCCATATCTAAAACAACAGTCAGTGACATCAGAAGCCGCCTCCACAGAGCAGGGTGACGGTTTCACGATCCACAATGAAGAAGCAGAAAGACTAATGTTGTACTTCAAGATTCAAACCCCTCAATTCAGAGGTGGACAGAAACATGTCTGTTAATTTACAGAGAAATGCATCAAATTTGGAAGGAGCTTCATCTTGCAGAAGGATAATGATCCAAAATATTCTGCCAATTCAACATAGGACTTCATCAGAGGGAAACAGTGGAAGCTTTAGACTAAACATGTATTTCACCTGCTGAAATGGGAATTAAAGGGAGAAACCACCAAAACAAACAACTGAAGGAGGCTGCAGTAAAAGTCTGGAAAACATAAACTGAAATGTTGATGTCAGTGAGTGATACACGTATCGTAAACAAGGCATTTACAAATATATATATATATATATATTTTTTTTTTTTTATTGACTTTCATTCACCTTGAATATGCCTGTTAAATTTTGCTCACGATCCGATATAAAAGTTCCTGTGTTCTACAATGTTTATGTAAATACCAGGCAATAAAGGCTTAAACTTTTGATTTTAAACCTAAAACTAAACTGGAAACTAAAACTCTTCAGTTTCCAGCCCTGCCATTCTAATACGTCTGGAGGGGACTGTATCTAAATTTCTATTTGCACAAATATGTTACGTATCCTGAAGTGTTTGTAATATGTTTCTGTCAGTGCAACAGTCTGATCTGCTGTGTAAGAGGCCCGGCGGATATGTTTCATCCAGAAAAATGGAGATGATGGTTCAGCTAATTAATTATTTCTGAGACGTTCACTGGGACCAAATGCATCGATGCGTTAACCATGAACGAGGCCGAGGACACAGGGAGCTGACGCCAACAACCACTTTAATCCAGGTATTGTACCACAAAACATCAAATAATGAGGTATGATATTATAGACTGACGCAAGCTCAAAAAAGGTCACATGAAGCAGAAACATCTGTCATGCAAGTGACGCTCTTTAAAGTAAATGTAATCAGACACCTGCATATGTCAGTAACACTGCTGCCGTCCGGTGTTTCACATGACATTTAAAGTGCAGAATCACATGTTCCAGGATGTTTAGGTGAAGGTTTGTCGTGACTGTCACTGAAACGTGACATAAAAACAACTAAGTCAGCAACCTGTTAATACTCAACAGAAGTCATATTTTACATCACAGGGTCAAAGGCCACCTCTTTAGTTTCTTTAGGTATAAGTTCCCAAAATGAGTCTTTAAAATAGGTGTAATTCCCCTTTAAGTGTGTGAAGCATTAGTTTCCTACAGTTAATTTTTATTTTCTTTGTTTTCTACAGAGCCTGTTAGGTGAAAACAAACAAAATAATAGTGCCCTCAAAAATATTTTATTTTCCTCATTGTCAGCTAAATATTTTTAGGTTTAGAGCTGCACAAAATCGCAAATCTCGGCTTCAGACGCCTGAAGTGTTTAGCACTAGTTTGTTACATTTTATCTTATATAAAAGATTAAGAATGATTAAGAATTCTGTTTATTAAATAAAAATATTCCACATTTAAAATTACGATACAACAGGGACAAATGTAGGTGCTACTAATTTTAGAAAATGCATTACTACATGGGCACTATACAGTATTCTGAGGACATGCCACAAATCACACAATTAAGAGAACAAAAATTAGGGAGGGCAGGTAATTTTAATAAGCAGAGCCTGTATATCATGTTTCTAATTCAGGATTTGCTGCTCTTCTTCACAAACTCCCTTTTAAATGTTCATTGCAGTAATTACAATGGGGCACTGTTTCACTAATTGCACGTCTACAGCTTTTGTTATAGAATAGTTCTTATTTGCATGAATTAATTCTGTGCTGTACGATGTAACAGTAGTGCTGGGTGTTCACTAATTTATTTAGGAACAGATCAAGACCCGTGTCAAAACAGAAAATATCAAAAATATAGTTGTTTTTTTTTGTATCATTCCTCCTTTTATGAAATCCCTCCTGATTTTAATTCACATTTTGCCTATTTGAGAAGATCTCTCGTACATCTGCATTTGCTTAGATGGCAGTTATCAAGTATTGTTTGGGTGTCATTAAGTGTGCTTCCATGCCTCTGGTTTTATGCACATTTAAAATTTCTGGAAACATTAAAATTTAAAAATGCTGAAAACCCACAAAAAACTTTTTATCCTTGGCTACAGTGGAAAAGTTGGTATATCAATTAAACCACAACAGAGCAGGGGAAACAGATTTTTGCCAATTGTCCAAAATTTTGATAGAAACTTGTAACAAAACTCAGGTACTGTGGAGCCCTGAGTACTAGAATTGGAAAAAATACTAGCATACCCAGCACTACTGAGCAGCTTTCCTGGAGCATTTTCCTGGAGCAAGTCTTTCATAAAGAAAACAGCATTACCATGTCCTAGAAGATGACCCTTGAAGACTTGGATTCATTTTCTACATGCACCTCCCTTTCAACCTTGTCATCTGCCTCGTGGTCGTCCTCTCCCACTGCCTCCTTTTTCAGGATCTTCAGTGGCCACCAGAGAGAGCCACTCCGATGGTCTCTGCGGATGGTGTGTTCTGCCGAACAGCAGCAAGGAGTTCCCTTATCCCCCGTCAGGAAGTAGAGGAGGGCGTTGAGCCAGGCATTGCAAGAGGCTAGCGGACGAGTGACTTTGTAGCAGATGGAGACGGTCTTCATGGCATTGCAGCCGACAAGCTGCCCTCTCCGCAGGAGCAGAAACAGTGTCCGGGTCACGTGGAAGGGCAAGAAGCAGAGAGCAAACAGCAAAGTGATAGTTAAGATGGTTTTAATAGATTTACGCCGACGGCGAATATAGTGGGAGTACTGTGAACCAGAGATGGAGACTGAGGTTCTGTCTCGATCTCTAACTGCCTCTGCCACCACATCCCCCACTGGACCATCCTCACCACCCTCTATCGAACTGGGAGGGGAGCGCAGAGTCTGAAATATTGTCTTGACCACCTGGGAGTAGCACCAGGCAATGATAACAAAGGGCACGAAGAAGCCCAACACATGGAGGACAATGCCATATGGGACATAGTCAGCAAACTCCTTATCAATGGCATCATCCCAGCAGTTCATATACCCCTCTTCAGGCTGTTCCCCAGTTCTGTTCCCGTTGTCCCATGGCCCTCCAGGTCCAACAACCCCACCACCTCCTCGCTTGACGTATCCCGTCTGGGCAAACCTGAAAATGGGGCAGGTGAGAATAAAGACCACCACCCACACCAAAGCACAGGTCCCCTTCACCACCCGCTTGCTCTCCAGAGCGATGGTCCTCATCGGATGGCAAATCCCCAGGTACCTGTGAAGTACAACCTGTGGTAAGTTCAAATATGTGCTCGGTTTTTAAGATGTATCTCTAGCTCAGTATATTCACACACAAAGAATGTCCAAACTACCAACGGATGTTTTTATCTGTGAGCAACAACTTGTATTTTCTTCACCATTTTAGAAAATGTCACTGTATAGTGTGAAGGACAAGAATCTCTTGAAAAATTAGCTACAGTGTGACTAAAAGCAAATATATTGTATACCTGTACATACAGCTGCCTGCTTCTTGTGGCAGGCTGCAAAAACACCCACACACTGCAAACCAATTACGTAATTTTGGCCAGTCTGCAGAACCATCAGATCCTCTTCCTCATCCTCAGAGCAGCTTGCTCATTGTTTTCTGCAGGTAGCTTGTTTGACCCATAAATCAGCATTCTTTCATTAAATTGTGGGGTTACACATTACGTTAGAAAAAGACCTGGTCTAGCAGTGCATGGATTAATGAACAGGCATACCGGACATAGGCCCAGAGGTCAAAGTGTTCATGGGGCCCTTGGGCCTCTGTGAGAATTAACAGTTTATATTTCTCTTTGGAAAGTCAAACAACTACAAAGAGACAAAAGACAACATGTAAAAAAGCCGTATCACTTCACCTACACTACCAGTCAAAAGTTTGGACACACATAGGAATGACCATGTGTTTCATGAAAAGATACAGGTCTTCACTTGTGTTACCATCATTGCACATGGTTTTCTAATGATCAGTTATCCTTTTAAATTAATACATTTGCATTAGCAAACAT
>JAUMHL010000002.1:23000314-23038898 GCA_032362345.1 Sandelia bainsii | reverse complement strand
CATTTACAATATGAACAATGTCTACACATTCATTCTGATCAATTTGATGTTATAAAATCTGCTTTTCTTTCACAAACGTGTGTCCAAACTTTTGATTGGTAGTGTATGTGAACAGTTTAGTTTTGTTGATCATGTGTTAGACGCTGTATTTCAAGCCAACTGAAGTCAACATCTTGCTAATTGGAAAGAAGGAGGGCCTGATTGGGTAAACCTGCTTAAACGGTAGGAAAGTTGACCAAGTGATTGCAAGTTGTCTCAAACCATATTTACCTACCCACTCAACAGTGAAAGGTAGCCCAGCTGGGCAGAAACCAATCAATCTGGTGATGAAGGCAATGGTTTATTGAAAACTGAAAACAAGGCACAAAATGTGGTTAAAATGCTGCTAATGGTAACGTTCTCTCCCATTTGGCTGGTTGGGTGTCCAGAGTTTCCTACCTGTGCACAGAAATGCAGGTGAGGAAGAATATGGAGCAGTAGAGGTTGAAGTAGAAGAGGAAGCGGACAAGGCGGCACATGAAGTCTCCAAACACCCAGATGTCCCTTAGCACGTAGCTCGCCACCAAGAAGGGCAACGACAGACCGTACATCAGGTCAGTGGTGGCCAGGTTCACCATGTAGATCAGTGAGGTATTCCATCGTTGCCCACTGCCACAGCAGCCACCGTGGTGGCAGCAGGAGCGCAGCAGCACCACCGAGTTGAGGGTGAGGCTGAAGAGAAAGGTCAGTGAGTAGCAGACGGGCAGGAAGACGTACTTGTAGGATTCATCAATGCTGCAGGATGATGGAGGGAGAGACAAGGTGGGCAAGGTGCCAGAGGTGTTGGGATGGCTGCTTGCTGCTACAGCTGCCACCAAACTGATGTCTGGAGTGATGCTGGGTGTTTGGATCAGTCCCATGATGAAGGCTATTTCTGGCAGAGCTGGATTGGTTCAGGTTCCTCTGGCATCATCTTCGCTCCTTCACCAGGCTCAAGTCTTCTCACTTACTGAGGTTTCCTTCATTTGTCCTTCTCTGGTTCTACTGTACCTATCTATCTCCCCTTTGTCTCTATGCTGTTGTCGATTGTTCCATATCTCTGGTAGGAAAGAGTCTCTGTGACAGAGAGGAGAGAAAACAACCCGTCATTCACTTCAGAAACTTGTTCAGACTGTACTGCCGGCGTTTTGCTGATGAAGACTATGTCTCGCTCTATTAGCCCCTCAATCATTAACAAAGCTTTCCGTAAACTTCTCTCCATTCATGTTGCCTTTAAGTACAGCAGGCAGGCAATCTGTTCCAACTGTTGAAGCGCTTGGGTCATGGTTTAAATTCAAGCAAGCGGTGTTTTGGAACAACGGTGTCAAATAATGTCACAACTGTTGCAGTTTGTGTTGAGGTACATGGGCCGTGAAAAAAAATGTGGCTCATTCATAATATAAAAGACTGTCAGACATACTTGCTAATGTCACTGTACAGTAGAAACCAATCAGAATGAGCTTTACTTCATATTTATGAAATATATCACAGCGGACAAAGTATTGAAGAAATATAAAGACATAAATCAGTGAGCAGAGAGGTGCTGCATCAATAGACCAACAATACATAATTTGATTTAGGAAATAAATTATAAACACTTGGCAGTTATTTCAGTGATGATCATCATTTTTGCCGTAACAATCTAAATGATGATGTGAAAATACAGTAGTATCATTCAACAATATATTTTGGCGGCAAGCCACAATAACATTTCCACCCTTTGTTCATACGGTGTCTGACACAACTTGCAAATCATAGATGTTTGAGTCACATATTATCTGTTGAACCATTTCCAAATGACAGAGGAAGCTGTTGTTTGTAATTAGCACTTCCTTAGAGGCTTCCAACATCCTACCACCACGCTTGTTGCCCACATTATGGGGGTTTATCCAAACATGTCATCTAATAACTATATTGTCTATGCTCATGATATATCATGAACCATATGATATGGCACAAAGCTAGTCTGACTTCATCAGATCAGTATTTAAATTTCATCTTGAATTGTTGAATGCTGAATTATTATTACTGGTATTGACATGGATTTAGCTAATTAGTGGCTGTTCTGTGTTTGTCCTGATAGCTAAAAAACTTTCCATAAAATCATACTGCCAAACAGTTTCAATAAATATATAATGGCCATTTTACAATAAAAAACACGACCATATTCCAAATTGGTTTGTATTAAGTCACAACTGTGGAAAACTGTGCTTAGTAAATTCATGTGTATTTTGTCTAGTTGCTAAGTTTTCAACTTTTTTGTTGAGTAATCAAATTATTCAGTTATTTTTGTACATCCAAGAAGACATTGAAGTACAACAGCTGAATTTGTGCGTTATTGGTTGGTCTGTCTTGTATGAATAATGTAAATATGTCCAGTCAGAGTTGTGGAGGATTTGACTGGTGTTGACATCCTACCTTCAGCTGTCCTTGTCCAAATTGTTCTGATCCCGTCTTGTCCGGATTCTTCGGCAGAGCTGTGGCTCAGACGTGTCTGTTTCAGGGCGAAGGGTCTCTCTGGGCTGCTTCCCTGACCTTCAGCTTCTCTGTAAATAATTGATCATCGTTCATTCAGTCAGAACTGCAGGAATGAAACCCAATACAGGGACTGCAGAGGAGGAGGAGCTGTTGATTTTATAGGACACACTGGCTCTTTATAGCAACTGAGGTTTAAAATAATGACAAATGTTTTTAAAAGCATTATCAAGAATTAAATACTTTTCACATTATGGCTCAAGAGCATTTCTACTTCTACATGTTTCAATGAATTATTGCATTGTCATTTATTGTCATGAGTTTTATATTGCTGTTGCATAATGCCTGTGTAGATGCAAATTAGCCCCCAGCTAACTCTGCTGCAATTGATCCCACATGATCCCAGCTAAAAAGACAGTTAAGTAAACCACAGATAGTTTCAACAAAACATTTGTGCACTTTTATGTATGTAAAACTGTAATGTTACTAATATGCAAGAACTTTCCACAAAAAAACAACAAAAAATTAAAGGTTTATGTTTCTGAACACTCTTGCATTAAAAATCATATTAATGATCAGGAAAAAGAATGACTACAGATTATAAGTTATAGTTTGTGGAAAAACAGCAGAACATAGTTACTGTAAGTACATTAAAATGAATTGTTTCATTTCTAATGTTAAATTAATCTAAAGATACGTGCTGGTCTTTATTCAATAGCTGCTGTATGATACTGATTGTTTTAACTAAGGTAAAAACCTAAATGCTTTTATAAAAGCAGATGAGATAGTAAGTCACTCACCTTTTCTTGCAGAGAAGCCACTGAAGCTTTACCTGTGTCGCTTTCTCTTCCTCGCTCGGTCTCTCCTTATCTGAGGCTTTAATTAGAAAGTGAAGTGAGTACAGGAAACATTTCAGCCCCTCCTCCTCCTCTGCTCTGTTTCTGGTGTTTGCTCCATCGGCATCATCAACTCTGATTCATGTGGTAAATAGTTTGTACATGTGTTTGACCATGCATTGACACTGAGTGAAATCACAGCATGCAGGTAGCAGAGTTATAAATAAACAAGAGAAGTCGGACATGAGTTAATCTCATAGTTATTAAAAATCAAATATTTAGCCTATTGCAAATAATGAAAAACAATACATCCCTTAATTTGACTGTTAAAAGAGCCAAGAATGAATGCAAATGTTATTAGATTACCAGTGATTGTTTATGATTTTCTCCATCTTATGTGCTTCTATATAATCTCATTGGTTACAGATTGACACATATTTGAAACAATATTTAAAAGTTGTATTTCATGAAATACGTTTCAAGCAATTTGTGCAAAAAAAACACAAAAAAAACAAGAAAGAAGAACACAACACAGAATTTTTGCCTTTTTTCCAGGCACAATCAGGGTCAACAGGGACCTTAGAACATTTCTTGGACCATGTCCCTGGGTTAATACGGCCATGCTGCTTCAGTCCATCCCAATATCCATCCATCCATTTTCTTAACCGCTTGTCCTCATAAGGGTCACGGGGGGTGCTGGAGCCTATCCCAGCTGTCATCAGGCGAGAGGCGGGGTACATCCTGGACAGGTCACCAATGCATCACAGGGCCGACATGTAGAGACAAACAACCATGCACACTCACATTCACACTTAAGGACAATTTAGAGTCATCAATTAACCTAACATGCATGTCTTTGGATGCTGGAGTACCCGGAGAGAACATGCAAACTCCACACAGAAAGACACCCGGCCGACCCGGGGATCGACCCATGTCCTTCTAGCTGTGCGGCGACAGTGCTAAACCTTAAAATCAAATCCTTTAAATCATACAGTCTGTCATGTTCAGTGACATCGAACCAAGCAACGCACAGAACAAATTCACAAAATAATTATACAGTAACATGTTTAACACACTGTAAGAAAATCAGTTGATATAAAATGTGTAAATAACATAATATACGGTATAATTACATTTAAAAGGGGGCAGATGGTGCATTTAGTATTCACTGATGATGTTGAAATCAAGACATATGCTAAACAGTTTTATCCCATTTTTCTTATACATCTATTTAAATGAAGGAGCAACGTTATTTTCTAGGTAGTAGGTACCTTGCGAAAGCAGAGAAGAGGGGTCTGTTTTTTAGGGTTTTAAATTTGTGAATACAGAATTTTCCAAGTAATGGCAGGACATTTAGTGTACAACAAAATCAGATGCACTTTCATGCATTTCATCCCAAAAAGTAAGGAAATCACGGAAGACAAACGTGTGTTCAGTTGTTTCTCTATCACCATCATAAAAAATACAGATATTGTGGTCAATATTGAATCTTTTCCTCAAGAACTCATTTGAGTTATAATATTATCATGGCATGTATGTTATATTATGTGACTTTATTACTAATAATAATGATAAAGTCCTTCTTTATGTGATTGCTACAAGATCCAAGAATGATTTCAACATATTGACCCAGTTACAGGCATCTGAATCAACAGTACTTAAAGTTTTTTAGCAGTTAAGGAAATGAAGGTATGCTAGCTGTTTTAGCAAAGTAGGTAGTTATATAAACTAACATGTTGGCTGCTTCTGTCCCAACCTGCTCATTTAAAACGCTCAATATAGTAACATAGTAAACCACCAGCTAACAGCTTAGCTAACTTAGTCCGTTAGCTTACCTGCTAACCTGTTAGCTAACTAAGTCATAATTTAGCTAGCATTGCAGTGAAACAAAAGACAATTTGTTCACTTTGTTAGCTGATTTTCAGAACAAATTATTCTCATTATTCAGCACTTTTGAATTATTCCTCACTGTGTTACATTCCACGCTAATGTTTCATCACATTAATTTAATCTTTGACGCTTTTATGATATATGTGACTAAACACACCTTCTCTTTCTTTATAGTACATTACTCTCCGTTAATATGACATTCGGCTTATTTTATTGTAAGAGAATGTGGAAATATACAGTATCAAAATATAATTTCTTAAGGCACTAGAGAACAATGCTAGTAGTAGTTTATAAAAGCTAGATTTTAAATAATTCAAATAGGTTATTCCTGGCTAGTGTATAAACCAAAGGTAAATTACTGCAGTCAGATTAAAACACAGGATGTTACAAATAGTGTAGATGATCAACCATGTGGTAACATAAATATCAAGGTATAAAAAGTAAAAACATGGCAACAATATTTAACATACATTATCACATATACTTGGCAATATTAAGTAGATTATTCCCTTGAATTTGTTACAAGTAAACAGTAACATATTTGCTGACTGTACCTGATGTGTTTAGCATTAGTTAAAGGGGAATGCCACCAAAATTTAAATAAAGTTTCACAATTCTATGACAAAAATGCCTTCCACAATGTTGGGATATCTTTAAATGTCTTTTTTTTTTTTGTTCAACCAAAAGGTCAAAATACTAAAGAATGTTTGAAACCATTTACTCAATTTTCTCATTAAATTAATGAAATAAATGACACTGTTTTTGCATCAATATGATGATGGCAAAACAAATTTTGGTGAAATCCCCCCTTTGTTTTTCTTAACAAAAAAAAACAAAATCTCAAGGTTAAGTTGTCTTGCTACACATGCTGTATGAGTGTACTGTTCCCTTGTTATAATCACAGGCAAATGTAATAAACACAATAAAACATAAATAAGATAAGTTAGAGTCCCTCATTTGCATATACATGTTTGCAGGAGCCAAATCCCACTTTAGTCTACAGATGCTGAGTTAGCTGTTATCACATACAAAATGCTCCTCACCGCAACATTTGTGTTTCCTACACCTGACTTCATGCTGTTACTACCTGTGCCTGAAAGTGTCTTTTTCTACATGACTTCAAATGTAACTTTTTTTCTTGCATCTCCAAGTCTTTGAAATCTTAATTTTTTCTCTCTGTAAGTTTAGGGATGGAGCTCAGCTCTGATCTTCCGATTCGATTCAAGTTGTTGGTGATTTGAGTTCACAACTTTATTGTTCTGCTTGTGTTAGTTGAAAAGATTTTATCTCTGGTTATAAACTAACAATTTTTAAATGAAATTTGAATTATCGTTTCTTTTTTCCTTCATTGATCTTATTTATTAATTTAATGTATTTGTTTTTTAATAGAGGCCTTATAACATCTAATAATGACCTACAGATGAAAATTAGCTGCTGGCTACCTCTGGTGCATTTACAAAAATGTCTTTTGCATTATTGCACAATAAATTTAAAATGAGAGAATTGAGTTTCAAGCTATGCTCTGTACGGTTGTTAGAATTGCTTATCACACCAAATACATAATAACACATAACAACACATGAAACTTCAGTCTTTCTACATCCAAGACCAAGACAGTTACAATTACTTAATCTATCTTAATCTTAATCAGATCTTCGTTTTTGAGTGTGCTAACATTTGTTATTTAGCAATAAATAATACATTTATTATTATGAACACATTTTTGAACATTCTATCTTTCCAGATAAACTGATTAAAAACATTTCCTCTATATGATGAATTAAAACATTTCCTCTATATGATGAATTAAAATACCTAGGTTGCTTTTTTTTCAAACTGGCTTTTGCAAGTTAGTAGTATATGAATGTAGTTTTAGAAGACATGTAGTTCAAAGCTAGGAATCACAATAACACAATAATCCATCAAAAAGTACTTTTCTTTTTCTGTAAATTGACTAAAATAAACACCCTCTTCCTCTTCATTAATCATCACCTGCTAATAATCTATGCATGAAAAAGTCGCCCAGTTTACTGGTGTCCATCAGCATCTTTTTTCTCTCTCAAACTCCACCTTCATTTCCAGATACAATACGAAGAACTTGAAAGCACAGCTCCTGAGTAGCTTAACAGGCAGAACAAAGCACTAACACCACGCAAATTAAATGGCTGTTAGGAATAAATTATAACACAGTCCACAAGCTGATTGTTTGTTGCTTTTTCAGTTTTACAGGCCTCGTAGTCCAACACGACCCTCACTCTCCAGAAGGCGTCTGGAGATGTTGGCTTCCCGGCAACAGTCCTTCTTATCATTCCCTATCAACCTGCAGTCGTGTACCAACTCTTATATGGATTTCCTTTGGATGTGTGTTGAAGACTCATCCTGCTAATAATGTCATCCTCAGTGCCACAGCAACACCATACCACATTTTCCTGAAGTAAACGACTCCTGGGCTGACGTGGACCAGCAGCCCAGCCTGGTCCCAAAGTGGCCAAATGACCGTTCTGATGTGGAGGAAGCTCGATGGCTCTGCTACGTTTGTGTGGACTGACCCGTCTGTGGTCCCGGTGTTAGGTGAGGTCCTGGACGTCCAGCAGCATGGCGTCCTGCTTCGTCCTCAGCTGGTCTCGTACCAACAGGTGGGTCACCAGCTCAGAGCTCAGAGCTGCAAGAAAAGACAAGACAGAGACAAAGAATAAACTGCATTAGTGTCACTAGTGCACCAAGTTCTTTTCTTTTGTTACGCACAACTGTTTAAAATTTAAGAGCTACAAGACAATAGGTATTTATACAGTCATGCATAGTTTTTTGCTCAGCACATTCAGTTTCACTTACAACCCCAATCCCACAAGAGTTGGGACACTGTGTAAAAAGTTTGTAAAAACACAATACAATGATTTGCAAATCCCATAAAGTCATGTTTTATTCACAATAGAACATAGAAAACATCTCAAATGTTTAAACTGAGAACATGAACTGTCTCAGCCAGTCAGTTTGAGGAGGGAGATGACGTGAACACATTTTGTGGGTTATTTGAATACTTAGCTCTGAAACATTTGGTTGAGAGTTAAGCCATCGGCCAAGCTGCTGAACACCAGAATAAAAGCTAAGCCCACAACCAGCAAGCGCTGAATGTGTCTGTGGGTCCAAGACTTCAGACAAAGGATTTTCCTCTAAATATTAAATCTAATGACTTAGTTTGACTTCATGTGTATCAGTCCAAGTGCTTTTAAACCAACAAACTTTGTGTTTGTACCGTGTACGTCCTCTTGAAGTGATGCTCTCAAGCTGCTGAGCTGCTGCACTGAACAATCCTGCAGTTCCCAAAGCTCCAGATGTTTCCGCTTGGCAACACCGCTGCTGCCGGCCAGCTGCTGCAACACACACACAGACACACACAGTTATCTTTACAGCATTTTATGTGTGAAAGTATGATGGAAAACCAGCAGGGACGTTATGAACAACAACTATTTAATATATCACATTTCCAGCTGCACACACTGTAACAACAGTTGCTAATGATATTAAGGTCTGTTATCTGTAGTTTCACAAGCTGACGTCTTTCAAAGATATTCATGTTACTGTGTGAAAGAAAGACAATAAAATCCTCATATTTAAGAAGCTAGAAACTGATAAATTATATATCAGTGCTTAAAAATGACAGAAACCACAAATGTGTAATTAAAATAGTGACTAATTAAATTGCTTTCAATAGACTAATCAATAAATAAACTAATTGTTGCAGCTTAATTAAACTGAAATTATATGTATGTGTGTCATGTGACATGGATTTTTTTTACAATTTTATTTTTGTCATATGTGATAATAATCATCTTTAAGTTTTGAACTAATGGATAAAACAAGAAAACATCAGGCAATAGAGAATATGTAGTTAATATATCTGCAACTTACAAAATCTTAACAAGTCTTTAATTGCATTTACAAAGGTCTTGAATATTTTTAGACTGTTACACTAGTTAAAACATGAAGCCTGTTGATTTCAGCAGAAACTTAAATGACTTAGTTATTTTGATAATCTAACATTCACCTCCCGCTTCAGGTTTTTTAAAATACTTTTTAAGACTCCCTGCTTTACTCTTCATCTTCTCTGTTGGTAAAGTTCATCCTTCCTTCCATTTACCTCTTTCTCCTTCTGTTCAGCCAACAGTTTGTCTCTCAGCGTCCTCAGAGCTGTGGCCACTTCCTGTTTCAGCCCGGCAGCACGGCAACCGTTGTGTCCCATCCCCGTAACCTGCTGGAGAGGTGAGGTCAGTGGTCGGGTAACTGGACTGAAAACTCTTTGTCTGTTGTCTTTTAAGTTAAATGAAGCTCAATTCAAATCTGCATATTTGAGATGACTGCTTTGTCTAAGGTCTACTGGACCTTCAGAGACGTCATGATGTTGTTTCCAAGCGACAACAACAAGATCATCTGGGAGGTACAAAATGAGCAGAGGCCTATTTCCACCACAGAAGCTTTTCCCAAGAACCAGGAACCTTTCAACTTATTTCCTCTACTTGTGTGGGCAGCCTGCAGCGCTGAACGCCACTGATTGGTGAAATACTGCACAGCATTTTACACACGCTGCATTTTTGCACATGTAAAAAGGAACCGATTGTTGCACTTCAACGGACGATTTTGTGTAATCTTCACGGGGTTTTCAACTTGCAGTGGAAATGCTAATCACACTTCCCTCGAAGGGATTTTTACCCCAGCAAAGGTTCCTGGTGTTTAGTTCCCAGCAAAGAAAAGTAGCAGGAACCTCTGGTGAAAATAAACCTTAAGGAAGATGTTTTTATTTAACCTTTATTTAGCCAGGCAGAAATCTCACTTTTCAGATCAACGTTACTACATTCCTTAAAGAAAGTGACCTTTTTGTTGGTTCCTTCCTCGTCGTCTTCACTGTCGCTGTTGTTGATGAAGCACAGCTGCAGGTTTCTGTGGTTCTGAAACCTGGAAACAGAAACCAAACATCTTGAAGCTCCAACAGGCTCCACACACATGACAGTTTCAGTGCTGCTGTTGTTCATCTCTACGACATATTTCCCAGCTCCTCTCTGACCAGACATCTCCACTAAAAGCCTCCCAGAGCTGAAACGGTTTACACCACGTTAATCTGTTTATTCTTACTCAGCAATTCACATTTTGCCGATGTTTTCAGAGTCTTTTTTTTTTTCCACCATCTCTCTGCAGTGGACTGTGGAGAAACTAAATCACTAAATCAGTTTGTTCACTGCAGCCTCTGTGCAAACTGTGTCATTTACTGCATACATCAAATAACAGGTCAGTGAATGAATGAGCTTTCTTCTACTTCCTGCTGCCTCTTAACATATTTTGTAGTGTGCATGAGTGGAACATATCCGTATCTAAAATAATAGCATGAGCAGAAGTGCACAGCACTGCAACAGCCAATCAGCCAAATCAAAAATACATCTTTCTGCTCAGCACCTTAAAACCTGATGGCACCATGGGCAACAGCCATGTCCCTGCACCTGATCTAGAACACCTGTTGTGGTTTGTTTGTGTGTATGCATAGTAATGATCTGCCCCCCCCCGTCCTGTGACATGTTCAGAGACACTTCATGACATAAAAGTTCCACAAACTACAACCACAGAGTGAAATCAAACAAACTGAACATTAGAAGCTCTGTTACCGTGATGTGACAGCAGTGACCCAGCACCTCCTCAAGTCTTCCTCCCCTTTCTCCCAGACGTCTCTCCACACGCCCCCCTCCTCCTCCATCCTCTCCTCCGTCCCTCTCTGCAGGAAGACGGAGAGACGTTACACAGATGATTCACTAATGTGGTTGGATTCAACAAACATGTTCTCATCAGCATCAGACAGCAGGAAAATGTAGGTTGGTAATAATTTTAATTTGAAGTTGTCAATTAGCTTCTATGATGAGTATAGAAACCTTCAAAGAAACATTTCTAGACTTTAAACTAATGTAATTTTTTTATTACTGTCACAAACCTGCTGTGGAAACTCAGGAGAGGCGACTAATGAATATAAAATAAAAATCTGTTTTCTCATACAGACATTTGTAAAATGACTAAAGAATATTAAACTTTACATAATCAATAATTATATTGTTAATTCACTGTAATATTCTGAAATGAAATAACGGCTGCATGATGAGACACTGGACACAGACATGTAACCAAATCCCTCAGACTCAGTCTCTTTGTGAACCTTTTGCACTTATTTTGTCTATTTGTGGATGTCTTGCTGTGGGTCTGTGTCCATCCATGATACAGACAAACAAACTATCTAAACCAGTCCAGTGCACCCATCAGTCCCAGCCCCTGACTTTAACCATCTACCCTCATCAGTCACCTGTGTGCTTCTGTGTGTCCAACAACCAGTGAAGTTTACACACGTCTGATCAGGTCGGGTTTGGGATTTATGAAACATCTGCATGTCAGTGCTGACAGAAAGTTTCCAATCAAAACTCTGTTAACACTCTCGAGGGAAGCTGAGATCCAGACAGACCCACAGACTCGAACCCTGATCCAGATCATCCAGGAAACGCCAACAGTCATAACTGACCTTTGGCCTCTCCCCCCTCTCCTGCTCCTGTTTCTCCAAGTCAGCGATCCGCTGGCTCAGGTCCTCCCAGTGCATGATGGGAAGGTCCTGGCAGTCTACAGATGCAGCTGCTCCGATGTGATGATGAAGCCGGGTCTCCTCCTCCTCCTCCTCCTCCTCCTCCTTCTCCTCGGCCGTCTCTTTCTCTCCGTCCATCCTCCTGGAAATAAACAACATGACAAAACTGAAAAACTTTCATCCAGGCCAAGACACTGTAAATTAAAATAAATTAACAAAAAAATATACTTGTCTGGATTTGAATGTGTGTTTTATCTTCCTGAGTGACAGATTTAGGATCTGATCAGGTCAAAACTGCACATTTGCTGATAGAAAATTGGCTTTGTCTCGAGTATTTTTACAGTGTTGTATTGACCCGTTCACTGAAGCAATCAGCAAAAACCTTCATGTGTTTTAGTCGTGTTTAAAGAAAAAGTGACAGAATTCTCAAACTGTTGCATGTGATGAGTTTGAGTTTAAGGTCGTTTGGTTCAAAGATCAACATGTTTCACAAACTTTATCAAACTTTGACAAAAAAATCTTCATAAAAGCTGCTGAAATTTCAATGCCGCAGCATTAAATGGTTTAAAAATCTCCCAAAGTCAAGAACAGAAAGAATAATCTGAATATGCTACTTTTACTTTTGATGCTTTTCACCATTATACTCCAGCTTCAAACATTTACTTAAACCAGTATTTTAACTGTAGTACTTCTACTTGTAAAAGGGCATTTTACTGCATTAGGCCTAAAGGATCAGTGGATTAATTACTGGTTAATAGAAAATCTGCAACAAGTTTCATTTGTTTTTGTTCATTTCCTGTTTTTCTGCATAAACTGATCATGAAATGTGACCTGATTGTCACCAAAGTCACAAACATCAACAAACACAATATTTCTAAGCTGATCAAACACAAACTGTCCTGATCCTTCATGTCTTTACTGAACATTAAACACACAGAGTGACGGTGGAAACAGGAAGTGAAACACGGCTTCTGATGTCACTAAACGTAGAGTCAGGTGTTGGCAAACCTGGAGTCCAATCAATGGAACGAGGTGTGGAGGTGTGGTCTAGAGTTAGCTTAACGTATAAAAACACCCAAACACTGTGAGCTGATGATGAGCCATGCCTCACAGAATGAGATCTCAGAAGACGTATGATCAAGATTCGTTGATTTGCATGTAGCTGGAAAGATTCACAGAGTTTAGATGTTCATCAGTCCACAGTTACACAAACTGTCTATAAATGGTGAGGACTTGGTTCTGTGGCTGCTCTCCAGGGATTCACTGGAGCTGTTTAACATCTCTGTTCATTCAACCACACGCGAGGCACTGAAGACGTCTGGTGGACAGAAATATAAATAATGTCAGATGTCTGTCTGCAAGCTGAAGCTCAGGAGAAGCTGCAGCAGCACAATGATCTTAAACATCAGAGTAAATCTAAGACAGAACGACTTCAGAGACATAAAATCCACCTTCTGGAGCGGTCCAGTTACAGTCCAGACCCCAGTCCAACAGAGCTGCTGGTGAATAACATGAAGACGTCCTGAGAATCTGTCTGAGCTGCAGCAGTTCTGTAGGAACAATGGTCCAAAGTTCCTCCTGGATGTCAAGTGTTTCATTGAGGTTTTTGCTGCCAAAGGTTCAAACTGTTATTAAAACACTGTTTCACTTATTTTTTCCACCATCACTAAACTGTGTTTAATGTTCATCTATCTCTAATTAAAAGTTTAAACTTCAAAGTTTGACAAAAACTTTCGGATCCTCCTGTGAGTTCCGGGCTGTGGAGCTGAGCTGCCCCCCAGAACTCAGCTCTCTCTGCCCGCACTTGTTTACCAGCAGCGGGGAGACCTCGGAGGGTTTTACCCACCTACCAGTCACATTCAGGCGGCCCCGGATCCCTCCGACATGGCGCCGTCCGTCAGCAGCTCGTCGGCTCCGTGTCCGAGCTGCCCCGAAACTTTTTACACAAACATTAAGATACAGTCGCTGAAAAGAAAAGTGGCCTGAAACTAGTTTGACTCCGTCTGGAGGAAGGCAGGACCTTTCCTTTTCCTCCTCCTCCCCCTTCCTCACCCCTTCCGCTCGTCCCACTTTAACCAGAGACGGAGCTTTGAACGGGTCCAGCACCGAGACAGGAGCCGGTTCTTTGTCATGTCAGAGGTCAGAAAGACCCACAAAGAAACACAACGTGACCACACAACGACTGCAAGGAGACAAAAAGTCATCACAAAACAAGAGACACAGAGATGGGTATAAAAATGCAAAATGTAAAGTAATACACAAGAATGGAGAAAAATAAAAGTAAGTAAAAAGAGCAAAATGCAACATGACAGAAAAAAAAGATCAAGGAGACATCAAATGATCTAAAAGAAAGAAAATGACCATAAAGAGAAAGAAATTAGGACATGAAATGATCGTAAAGATCATAAAGAGAGAGAGTTGATGTCTGATCTGAACAAAGAACAAAAAAATGAATTGATATTATTTCACTGAAACTTTTCATCATGTTCAGTTTGTTATTGACATGAAGCAGAACTTTAAACAGTTTTACCCACTGTAGAAAATCCATCTGTACTTAGTTACATTCACATTCTTCATCCAGGAAACAAACACGATCTGGTTCGGTTCTTTAAAGGATCCCGTCCTGGTCTCCGGTCTGGTCTCTGCGGGGCAGTGAAGGGGTTAACTGAACACAAAGCCTCGCGGTGTCCTGTTTCACCATTTTTTGGAGATGACGACTCAGAGCAGATGAAGGGTTTCAGGGATTCACAACAACAACGGAAACACCACAGAAACGTCCCCATGACGTTCTACTGTTCTGATCATGTTCTCACTTTGGTTCCTGCTACATTCTCAACACGTTTCAGTAACTGAGCTTGTTGAACTGCAGCTGCTCAGGACTTAAAACAATAATTCAGAGCAACATTCAGCACATTGTTGTGTGGTTGTGGTTTCTCTATGAAAGACAGAAACAACCACAGAGACTAAGACGAGCGACCAGCTCAACAAAAGCTACAAAGAAAGTTAGGCCCGCTGGTGACTGGTGTCATGTTGTGTGTCACTGTGTAAGATGACGACAACACAGTAACTACAGTTACAAAATGTTCTGATGCCTTTGTTTGTGTTGTGTTTGTTGTTTGTTTGTTTGTGCTTTGAATCCTGAGCAGCTGGACTCAGAGGAACCCGCTGATCTCCACTAAAAGATGTTCAAATCGACAGTTTAGAGGTCAACTCATTATACAGTATGTTGCTGATGTGCAGCAAACACGTCGCACAGCATCATTATGTTTGTTTGACTCTTTGTAAATGTTTAGGAGCAAGACACAAACTACAAACATGACTTTTTGTAGCTTTGCATGTCTTTGCAGCTACGCGCCTCTTTACAGTGACCTGATGAACTTTCCAACAAGAGCTGTGGACTCACTTCATGTCTCACTTGTTTGGTTCCAATAATCCATCACTGGATTTAAGTTCTCTGTTAACTATTTGAATTTATGCATTTTGTACCAAACAAGATACTGAAAACCCCAAATAAACATAAAATAATGGACAAATTAGAAATAAGAAAGTGCTGCAATACTAAAACACTTTAAGTCCCTACACGAGGGTCATAAATTAAACTATATTAACTTAAGTTAAATATGATTCTGGGCCCTTCAAACTAAAATACTTTTTGAATCCCTTTATCATCTCGTCATCATTCGTTGTATTTATGCATTTTGTACCAAAAAAGTCAATAAACTCAACAAATGGTAATTAGAAAATAGTTTGAAAAGTGATCCCTGTTTTATATGAGCATTATAATGAATAACAAACTAATTATGTGTTAACATCCACTGAAGTATTTCACGTCCTTACAGGAAAGTAAAAAATGTTTTTATTTCTGCTTCACTTCCTCGCTGGAACACATTCCTTCACACTGAAAGACTTTATTTTTAGAACAAATATATTTCATTACATCAGCTCTATAAGACAAAGAGTCCCTTTACCAGCCTCAGAGATGCTACAGGACAGTTATAAACTAAACTATATTAAATTAAACTGCTGTATATTCATGTGCAGCCTCCTTATTACTGCTCTACTTTCTCACTGCCCGTCGCTTTACTGCTGCAGTTCCTCCTCTGACCACACGACGGCGCTGTTTCCACAGCTGCTGAACTACCTCTATTTGGTGAAGGACTATGTTGTAAAAATCTTTTAAACTGTTAATTTTCGGTGTTTCGGGGACTCTTCTGGAGGTCTGCTCGGTGTTTCGGGGGACAGTGAGACCGGCTCTTCCTGAGGGCAGTGCCCGGCCTCGGTTGGATGTTTCGGGCATCTGCTTAGCAGCTTTTGTGATCTGTGGTCTGGAGCTCTTTTTTTTTTTTTACTGCAAACCAAGTTAGCTCAACAGCTAATCCTAAAAGTCACGTCACCTGTGCGGACTAAAATTAAAAGTTTCCCCGCCGAACTTGGAGAACCGGTGAGTTTTAACTGTATGTAGCCACTAAAATCCGTGTCCGCTGTTTGTCCCCGGGCTTCGTGTTTTATCGTTTTCACTTAGCGGTTAAATTTTCGTTGTAGGCAGCAGCCAGTGAAGCATAGCTGCGGGCAATAAATGTCGCTCAGACCCGCAGTCACACTCGGATAAAGTGTTTTTTTCTGAGGGAAATGCGGTAGAGAGAAGGCAGACTCGGTGTTCGGCCCGCTGACTCGGTGGCTCTGGGTTTGCTGCTCGTGAGGCCTGCGGGTCGGGCTTCCACCGGGCTTGAGTAGAGCCCGACGCCGCCGTCGAAGGGTCTGAGGCCGGCTGTTGGTGCTGCCACTGCCCGGCCTGCGAACCGAGGGATGGAACGGATGGAGGTGGACCAGTGCGCAGGCGCAGCTGGCGGGGCAGGAGGCGGGGCTCTCCGCAGATCGAACAGCGCCCCCATGATCACCAGTGTCAGGTCAGTGGTATTACAGCTGCGCAACACCGAATCCCATTCAAAAAATATTACATTTATATTTACCTTGTTTAAAGTCAGCCAGACATATTCTGTTAAATGTGGAGAAATACATTAAACCAATAAATAGGAGGTAATTTTTCATCCGGCATACTTTAAATATTTATTTGTCTTAATTTATTAGAGAATCATTAGATAATTTTGCATTTAACAGTCACTTAATTCAATAATAATAACAAATAAAGTACAAAGTACTGTGCAATGAATAACATGGAAATAAAACAAAAAGTATGTATATGTGTGTAGATATATACATATATAAGATCAGACATTGTTTAGGCATCTGCACTGTTGATAACTGTATAAAACTGCACGGCACTTGTTGTAATATTTGCTATATGTTCATTTGTTTATTTGATTTGCACATCTGTATGAACCTTTAATCTATTTTTAATCATGGGGTTGTTGGTACATTAGTATTAGCTGATGGGAATTCAAATAAAACAAACAAATATACACATAAGTTACATTATATGATAACTTACTAACTAGATATAGATTATTAGTTCTGGAGGAAATTTTTAGGTATTCAGCAGTTTAGAAAAAAAGGAATAGAGTCATTTGGACAGAATAAGCAATGTAGTCTTATCCCTCTGAAAATTGTGAATAAACAAAAGTATTAATCAAGGAAATAGTTGTAACTATAATAATTATTATGATTCAATAATTAGAATAATTGATAAATTACTCATTACTGAATAACCTAAATATCTTTGGACCTTCAAAACAAAAACATGAAGATGTTACTTGAGGACATTTCAGTAGATAATTTCTTAATTCCTTTTATGTGATTTTATCATCCAAACAATTGATGAAGTGCGAAACAGAAGATGAATTGACATTATGATAGTGACATTCCTCTGCTCTGTATCTTTGAAGACTCTCTCGCCGTATTAATATGAATATATTGTTAACATCTCTCTATCAGCGACGGGATGACGGTCTTCAGTCCCGTGTCCTCGGCTCGATACAGACGCAGCAGCGTGTCCATCAACCCCAGCTGCCCTTCACAGGTCAGTGTGTGTGTAACAGTGGATGGTTTTTCAATGCTACGTTAAAAACTAAATAAAATAGATTGAAGAATAAAATCTGAATTTTCTGAGATTAAATAACTAATCAAAAATAAATCTAACTAGATGTGCTTAAGTTACAGTATCAACTGTCAACCCCCAACTGTGTTTTGTGTTAATAAAATTAACATTAGCGTAACGTTTGGTAGAGCTGTGAGAAGCTTGCACTCTCTAAATATCAGCAAGCACTGTCTCTCCATAAACGTCTGAATAAAGGAACGTGACTGAAAACATCTCTGCTGTCCGAACAACAGTATAACAGAGAGATGAAGCAGTAATGCAACACGGACTAATAACTCCCAGAGAGAAGTCGACAGAGCATTTTAGCTCCTAGTTTTGGTTTGTTTTCTGCTGCTTTGACCATCGTTTCTTTGTCCTCTCCTCCTCCAGCTCGTCCCCCTCTCACCTTTCTCTCTGACCGGAGACAGACTCGACCAGAAGAGACAGGTGAGGACAGATTCAGACGTCTTCCTCCTCCACAAAAATTTTGTTCTCTGTTTATTCACATCAACACAACATGGTCTTTGTCCTGACACATAAACAGGCTGGAAACGAGCCAGATGAAATGTAGACGATGCCAAGTTCCACTGGTAAAACTGAATTTCAGTGTTTGTAGTTCACTTCATCCAATAATGTCTGCTGCTCTAATCCACTGCTTCACCAGGCAGAGACAGCGTCATTTTAGAAAATTCTGTTTGAAACCTGAACTCCAACGTTTGAGCTGCCGTCTTTGAGCAGTGTTGTTTTCTGTTGTTCTTTCACTGGTGGAATTGTCAAACTTGCCTTATTTGGTCCCATCGAATCCAACTGTGGTTTGTTTCCTCCCTCGGTGCAGTTCGTATGGGCAGGTCCTGTACTAGATGTGGTCTAAGTCTGGTTCCAGACCAACACAAAACGACCAAAAACAGATACAAAATGACTGCAGCACAGCAGTGACCACAAAGACACACAAAACAGCTTTAAGGAGACAAGAAATAAACTCAAAGAGACAAAGTCCCACCAAAAAGAAACATGAAACATGTTCCCAGGTGTGCTGATGCATTTTGGTTCACTTGGATTTTTCTTTGTGGACAAAAAAACTGAACCAAAGGGACAAAAAGTTTCTGAACTTGTGAGGACCACAACCAAGGAACTGCAAACACCTTAAATGTATAAATGTAATTAGGAGAAATCTGAGAAACCTCCAGGCTCTCAACAGGATTTTAACACTTGTAAAGACCTTGAAACTCAGGTGAACATGGAGGATAACAACATGTCTGTTTGCTGTGTCTTCAACACAGGAGGAGAACATGGAGATGATGCTCAGGGGGAGTCTGCAGAGACTAAAGTACAGCACACACACACACAACACTGTTTCACAGTTTTAAAGTTTAAACCAAGTGTAATTAATCATCCCCCTCTCTCTCTCTCTCTCTCTGTCTCCCAGTGCTTCCAGTCTGATCCCAGTTCCTCCAGTTAGTCAGTGGCATGACCACTCATCAGCGGTGAGCATCTCCACAGCACCTACCACTCTACCTGGTTCTTATGTTGATTAGGTTTTAGTCAGTAACGACATTTTACTCAGGTTGATTTCCAGTTTAAACAAATCCAGATCAGAGGATTTACACTGAATCCATATAAAATGGATTTGGAATGATGCCAGATTAAACTTTTACTTGAATTAGTATCAGACGTTTCAGATCAAAATCATCATATCAGAACGTTTGGACTGAATCCAGACCAAGTGTTTCAGAGTGATCTAGATTCAGTTTATTTATATCAACAGTATCAAATCACAACAAAATCATTTCAATGTAAAGTAATGAGTGAATTTAGATCAGACTCTTCCAACTGATCAAGCTCAGACTTGTCTGACTAAAACCAGATTAACGGGTTCGATATAAATCCAGGTCCAAGTTCAGTTCAAGTTCAGATCAACGTTCATTAAAAGGTTTGGGGTGAATCCATATTGGAAATTTAAATATGATATAAATTAGACTCTTTAAGTCTTCAGGTCTTAATCCAGATCAGAGGTTTTAGACTAAAACTCAGTGGTATAATTTCAGATCTTGGGTTTGACAGATTCTTCTTTTTTCTTCAGAGGTTTCAGTCGCAGGACAGCGGCGTTACTCCAAACTCATCCCCTAGTCCCACCAGAAGGTTCAGGTACACACACAGGAAAACCTGATCCTGATTTTATTCAGTATTTTGTTCTGGATCTACTGATGTTTCTGTTTCTTGTCCAGCAGACCAGCAGTCAGTGCCATGGTGAGGTGGCCTGCATTAACTCCACTGAAAAGGAAAGGTAACTCTTCATTAATTAAATCAGATTTTTCCAAAAGCCACAAACGTTTTGCTGTATTTTGTCATAAAACAAAGAAAAACAGCAAATTCATATTTTTCTCCTCTTCTTCTAATTTGTGGCACTTTTGTTTAAAAAATACTTTTAGTAAAAATTTCATAAATTTTCAAATAGTTAATTAAATTTCTGTTGACTAGTGAGTGAAAGATGTCGCAGCTTTAATACAATATAATATAATACAGTAGTGTATGTCGCTTGCGTAACGAGTACTTTTACTTAAGGTATTTTGATGCTAATATATTTGGATTTTAATGAAATACTAACTTTTTTTTGAAATACTAACTAAATTTTTTCTGTATTTATGTGTGAACATTTGTCTCTCAGGAGGAGTGGAGTCTGACGGACCCCCAAAGAAGCTTTTTGTTGCCGGGGTCACAGATCCCACCCACTGCAGCAGCTACACGGTCAGGTGAGGATCACCTGAGACTCGCTCAGTTCACTGAGTATCAGCTAAAAAGTGGATAACTGATGAATTAACCGTTGTTTTCCTGCTTCTCCTCTCGTCTCCCGCTTCCTTCCCCCTCAGTGTCTCTCAATCGATGGCAGACTCTCCTCCTGCAGGAGGTATCAGTCCTCAGTCCACTGCTCTGTCTCTTTCTCCTCCCCCCTCCTTCACCCCCTTCACCTCCCACCAGCACCCCGGACACTAAACCCCTCCTCTCCCAGACTCCGGACCCTGTCACTGTGGGTGCAGACGACCACCAGCAGCTCCAGAGAATCTGGAGGGACATTAACCCTCATCGCACCTAATTTCTGCTCCAATCATCTGCCAGCATCACTGTAAGTCCCGCCTCTTCCTGTGACCCACAGCAGAAGAACATTAAGATCTGGAGTGAGACGGTTCAGTCTGGTTCTCTGCTTTCTGAGTGGGTTAACTGTCACAGAACGTTTCTAATCTGTTCATCAACTGATCCCGTTGGTTAGTTGGAGATTGAAACCCACCACCACTCATCTGATTTGATAATCTCTTAGTCTCTTTTCAGTTAGCCCCAGTTCAGTCCATGTTGGACTACGTTCGTCCATGTAGCGAGGCAGAAAGACTCACATTTTTGTTGGGTCCCATTTAGAGGATTGAAGGTTAATAGGATGAACCTGATCCTCTTCCTGAAATTAAACAGTTTGAAGAGAGTTTCATCATCGCCGTCACTGCAAGATCACATTGTCGGACTCTTAACAGACTTCAGGGGTGGTGGACAACATGTCAGCAAACCTGAGTATCAAGATGGTTCCACGTTGTTACGCAAAGGAATAAAACGTAATTATTCAATCTGATTTATACAGTAAACAATGTGGAAGAACAAAGCACCAGTTGTCTTTGTACGACCCGTATGTTCAGCTCAGAGACGGTCTCGTCCATCAGCTGCTTGGACAAAAGTGTTGAATGTCTTCTTTCACATTTGTTCTGTGGACATCGAAGGAGCCACAGCTCATTTTGCTACTGCCTGGTTGGATGAAACCTTGTGCTGCACATGCAGGATGCAGTTCCAGGTCCGATCTGACCTGATCAGTCGATGCCGTTTCTGTAGTTCAGAGGTTCCAAAGACGTTGGCTAATAAGGTCTTGAGTTGTAATCAAGACGTAGATGCAGAAGGCGACAAAATGTTTTCAGAAAGCTGATCCGAATTTGGTCTAAACGAGTCGAGACACTTCAGTGATCCAGTCGAGACCTACAGGAACTAGACCAAACCAAGAACCTAAAGTTGAAATTCAGCTTTTCGTCCTAGAGTTGTTGTCTGTAAATGTTGATCTTTCTATGAGGAAGATGTAGAAACCGTGTCATGTTACTGTGTCACTTCCACTGTTTATTTTAATGGGGTTTCGCAGAATTTTGCATCTTTAGGCAATGAAACAAATGACAAAATCTACAAAGACCTGAACACCCAATAAAAAACGTACAAACCCAAAAGCCGTATGAGGGGCGTAAGGCTATTTGTGAGGCCAAAACTGGTAGCTGTTTTTTTTAAGGTATTTTTGAGCCCAAACCAGCTAAACCTGAATCAAACATAACGTTTCAGTCATTGAAGCCTAAGATGTTTGTGTTTTAATAAAAGCTTTTAGTTGTTTGTCTCCTTGGCTGAATCCTTCTGGTTTTCCCAGAACCAAATGGCAGACTCCGCTACAGTTTGTTAAACCTGTTGGACGATGGTTCAATTAAGCGGTTCACACCGATCACGTAGAAGCATGAAGGACTTGTGGTCTGTTTGTTCATAGTGTATCTATATGTGAATAGTGACGGAGCAGCTGATGTGTGCTCACTTTTCTTCAGCCTGCAGGGTTTGATTGTACATATTGACTCTGCAGGAAGCGACCGCGCTCTTCCCTCTCAAAGCTGCATTTATTCTTTTACTTCTCATTTCCCACGTCTACTTCAGTCTGTTGTACTTGGAATCAGTCCCACTGTCTTACTGAGTAGTTCATGAAGGTTAACAGCAGTTAGTTCAAAGTAGAAATCTCCAGCTTTATTCTGTCTAGAGCTGCAACCGTTGACCTGCATCAATCTGAGTCATTGTCTAAAAAGCTCTGGAGTTCAGAGAAATCAGAGGTGTTTAAAGTACACGAAGCCAGTACTCAAGTAAAAGTGTTTGCCTAGAAAAATACTCCACTACTAGTAGAAGTACCCTTTCATTTTCCTATTCAAGTAAAAGTACTTAAGTACATGCACCAAATTTTAATAAAAGTACAAAATTAAAAGTATCCACTAAGAAAACAGACTGTTTTAAACAGTGTAAAACATAAATGTTGAAGTTTAGTGTTTGATAAATTATCAAAGGTGAAACTTTGACTAAAATGTGTTCTCAGCTACAAACTGTGGAACAAAACCAGCAGGAGCTGATTTATCACCTGATATAGAGACAGGAGGTTTAATCATCAATGATACATCAGTGTTTTATTCATATATGAATGATTTGTATAAGAATCTTATCCTGCAAAAAGTAACTAATAATGTTAAAATAAATGTAGTGGAGTAAAAGTACAATATTTTCCTCAGATTTGTAGTGGAGTAAACCTTTGATTCCTCAAGGTGGCAGCATGTCCACAAGAATTTCCCCAAGGAAATTAATAAAGTAATAATTATTATTATTAAAAGTAGCATGAAAAATAAATATTCCAGTAAAGTACAAGTACCTCAAACGTGTACTTAAGTACAGTACTATACAGTAAATGTACTTAGTTACTTACCACCTCTGAGAGAAATCCCTTAAACCTGTAGTCAGTGGTCATCACAGCCATCAGTAACATCGGTGTAATTGTGTCGTTGATTTGTGTCTAAGCTGCGATTCAGAGTTAGTTTCATTTACGTTTGGTGTGATTTGCACTTTTCTTCTGTGTCATTATCAGAAAACAATCATATTAATATTGTGATAATATTTTCGGTCATATCGCTCAGTCCTAAGTGGTTTCATTCCAAAATCTACACAGCTCCTAACAAGACCTGTTTCTGGTGAACAGCAGGAACCGTCTGACACGAGAAGCTCTGTAAAAGGTTCAGAAATATTACTTCATTAAGCAACAGTTCAACAATGTGGACTAATGATAATATTATTGTGCGATTAGTTTTTTATCTTGACTTGATAGAAATCATTATAATAATTCGTACGAATGCACAAAACTGTGACTTGCTTGAGTCACGTGGATGCTTGAGGCCGTGTCAGTAGCGACGGCTTCAGAAATGAGCTGCAGTTTTGCTTCCAGCTTTTGCACTTTCACAGCATTGTACAGTTTTGTATTCTCACTCATCATTGTGCCTAAACATGTCGTCATATTTTGGAGGAGCGACGGTCAGACTGTTTTGGTTTTTTTTCTCCCTCACGTGTTGGTTCTGATAGATTTTACTTCCCACATGAAGCTCTTATTTATCTTTTAAGAGCTTCCTGGTCTTTTCTGATCACCTGACCTGTCACCTGTGAGATATGTTTGTACATAGTCTGTATAAGCTGTTTTTATCTACGTCTTTATTCCCCCTGCAACTAAAAACCAACTGGCTATTGTTGGCTGCTCCAACACGTTTATCCAAAACGTTCCAAATCTTTTTTTTTTTCTGACTGATGAGACATTTTATTTTCCGTTATAACGACTTTGCACAGCACTAGTTTGACCATTAATCTTTTCTGTAAGTTGTAAGAAATGCTGTTAAGTTTTGCTGCTGTTTCTCTTTTTTTCTTTATTTCTTGACTTGTTACTACCTTCTATATGAGTCCGTCCTGGATCTCGTCACGTCACTTTCACATCATATTCTCCAAGTTATTATTTCTTTAAGCTTATAAACTTCATATTTTTGAACCAAGGCCTTCAGTATTTGGATCAGTTTGCTCCTGAAAAGTTGAATAGAGCTGTTATTACAGTGTGTTAAATACAAATTTAATCAGCACTTACTGCAGAGAAATATAAGTACGGGATAAGAAGATGTACGGGCTCAGAGTGGGGTCAAAAAACATGATCGGGTTGATTGACATCTCTAGATTTTACCAAAAAAATTACAACAAAAAAAACACTAATGTGATAAGTTAATGTGTGTTTGATGCCACATTTATGTCCTATCGCATTATTTTCAGGTCATGTAATGACTTAAATTAGTTTATCTTTTTAGAATTATTAAAAACAAATGGAGAAAAAGTGGATTAATTAATTAAAGTTCATTACAATTTACAGTAAAATACTTGATCATATTTATCTGCCTCATTTATAATTCTTACCTCAATCCTTTAACATATCAATATCAAACTTTTTTTATATCAGCAAAAATTTTAAAAAGTTTCAGTTTTTTTTGTGTGTGTATTTTTCAAAACAATTTTTGGTTCAAAGTAGTTTTTAAATGGAAAATGTCCAGCTCTGTGTTTTTCTAAACTCTAAATTTTCTTTGAAAAATTCAGAAAAAAGTTTTCTTGATTTTCATTTATTTAAAGACTTTGAACTGGCGGGAAGCAGGACCGACTCAGAGGTAACAACATGCTGCCAAATTCATAAACAGTAGCTGTACAGATAAAAACTGTAGCTTTAAGGCCGTTTTTTTCTGTGTTCTTTTTAATGATCTTTGCACACTCACCATCTCATACTGTTGGTAGGTATGAAAAGAGAGACTGATTTTAATGTAGCTGGATCAAGTGTGACGACTCCTCCTGATCTCTGTAGTTGAATATCAGTAGTTTTCACTGGTGCTCGTCCGACTTTCTGCTTTAAAGAATGTTTTTAAGCCAAAAATGCTTCATCACAATGCAAACGTTTTGTAAGAATAATCTTAAAATTGCTGTAATATACAGTAAGAACAGTATTCATCCATGTTTTTGTCTTGTCCTCCTCACTTTATACGTCACACTGTATTGCAGATTTCTCAAAGTGTTCAACTGCTCAAATCACCAAAAAGTAAATTAAAATTATTTTTTTTTTTTTATTTAATTGGAGATTTTTTTCATGTGTATTTTGTCACTGTTTGACATCAAGCTCTTAATCGCTGTAGTCACTCTCTTCTACTGTGCCAACATTAAATTACCAGCAGGAAAAATCCAAAACAAATAATTTGGTGTCAATAACAAGAATATTTCACAAAAACACGTGAATGTTGTAAAAACCAGAAGTTTCTTGTTATAACAAGAAATCTTGTCATGGAGGCAGTTTTACTCTCTTCTTGTTCTTCCCAAACATATTTAAGTTTTACTTTGTATTTTTCTTCACCTGATGCCATTAAGTTCTTTAATTTTTGCCATTGAGTCCTTAAAAAGGTTGTTGAATCAGTGTTGGAGCGCTGTTTTGTTTGATTTTAACCAGTTCACATTATTTCTGTGTTAAAGTCATATTTCCCTCTGGCAGAACGCTGCAGTTTCTCAGATCAAACCGATCTTTCCTGAGATCCAGTTCCCACTGTTTAGTTCTGGCGAGACCAAAAACAGAGAAAAGCTCATTTTTCTGCAGTAGTGTGGATGTACCCTTAAACTCTAGTCTGTAAGAAAAAAGCAAAACCAACACCAGCAAATTTTCCAGATGCCCAGCGATCTACCAGAGTGAGATACGACTTTAAAAAGGCTGTGAGACTTATTCAAGATGATAAAGGGAACGAAAAGCACATCTATGAAAGATTGACACAAGTATTTTCAAAGTGTAAATAGTTTTTTCTTTATTTTCTTTTCCTTTTGGACAAATTCTCTACATAAGACATGAGATGATGTATTTTTATGCAACTGAAAAAAAGTCTATATTCAAGTGTTCATTCCCTTGTCAAGCTCATGGCTGTAAAAATAATGCAAAACGACTTTTTAGTTTTTAGTGGAAACAATTCATGTACACACTATAAAAAATATATTGTATATTAAAACTATCAATAAAAGAAAATATCTACTGTATCAGAAACGTGTATTTTGTGAATATTTGAACATACATTTTTCTACTACCTTCATAAATTTTGTACTTTAAAAAAAAAATTTCATAGCTTTTTTTAGACTCACTGGTCAAATTTCTTATTTCTTCAGCTTTGTTTAGACTTCAAATTAAACAAGCTTTGCAAAAATCAATTGGTAAAGCCATATAGAGTCCTAAAAGTTTTCTCTTTTTACTGCATTGTAAATATAATTTGAAAACTCAGTCTACATAGAATTTTATTGTAAATAATCAAAAAGTGAAGTGGTCCAAATACTTTCTGAAGCTTTGGTATAAATGAAAAATGTCTAATAAACAAAAACACTTCACAAAACAAGAAAAGACAAAAAAAAGTTTTTTTTTATTCAACATAATTAAAACATTTTTTACACAGCTCAGCCACAGAATGATAAAAGTCAAAAAGCTGATTTTTAAAATATTTTTTAATCTTGTGGCAGCTACCATAATGATCAGGAAAGAAAGACTTGTGATATTTAAAGTTCCTTTTTGTCAACAATCCAAACTAACGCTGCTACTACGAAGGACTGTTATTGTTAATAGGTATTGTCTGGAAACTATTAAAAAAGAATCTCAACGCTCCACAGTGTTGAACACACATTGTACTTTATTATGTGGAAGTTGAGTCACGGCAACTGGACAATGTTACTTTGAAACGTTTCACTACTCTCTCAAGTCTCTTGTTCAATCTGAAGAAGAATAAACGTTTTGAGCTAACGCTAAAAAAGTCCAGTTGCCGTGACACAACTTCCAGTTAACAGCCCCCAACAAATGCTCTAGAACCTGTGGATTTGAAGTTAGTCACAAAGTAGGGACTAAACCGACGCGTTTTCTAAAGAAGAGCTGTTGACAGTAAGAAAAATGTACAAAAACATAAAAGGGGGAAATTAGTTTGATAATCTGTGTCCTCAAGTTAGTTCATTAAGGTTTGTAATTTTAGAGTTAGAACCAAGAGACAAGTTCTGACTTTTCTTCCTCAGAAAAGTTAAACAAAAATTATAAATATAATTTTCTCTCACAGAATTTAAGGGATCATGATGATTTCTACATGTTCTTATTGTCAACAAAGACTAAAACCGTCAGTGAACTGTTTCCTCACTGTAACACACACAACCTGTATTTAGCTCCATAGAGCTGCACTGTTGTTCCAAAACTAATAAAAGCACGAGTGAGTCACACTGGGCGACATGTTTTTCCCCTCACAAAACATGTGAGTGTAGTATTTTAAAAGAAGCAGAGAACAGCATCACTTCTACGTGACTGTTTCTTGTTTTGTGTCTTGATTTTAATAGTTAAATCAGGTTCTGGATTCTCACGTGTTACAGTGAGTAAATGTGATTTTTGTCTTTTATAGGATCCGATGAAGTCATAAATACGTCACATTATCTGCTACGTTTTTAAAGTTGCATCACTTTTCTTAACCAGAGCAGCTGGGAAATGTAAATGTAGCTGTGGTGAGATGATGATAAACCTGCAGGAAGAAACTTTTACCTCCATCGGTCCAGAAACGTCCGTAGTTCAAACATGTTTAACAGAATAACTGTGGCTGCAGATTTACAGAGAAATACACACGAGGTCCTTGGTAACACCTCCTGTTGCTCTGTAGTTATTCCCAGAATCCTCAAAGTCTCTTCTGACCACATGGATTAAACATATTTCTCTGTCTCCTGCAAAGTAAAAGTGTTGACATGATCTGCTGACTGATGGATTCTCAGAGTCTCTGAGAGTTTCTGGACTGTAGCATTGTGACTCAAATATAAGGGTCAGTATTCTGAGAACTGAAATTACAAACTGAAGAGAATAAAACAAGACCAGAGAACATAAATGACTAGTTTGAATGAATGAATGATTTATCACCTAATTTCCCCCTGATGCCGTCGTTGCTTCATATTAAAGCGTCTTTACAGGTTCAACACAAATCTTCATGATAACAGGACGTAGAAAAACGGATGTTTCCTCTCAGCGCTTCTTCTCGCGTTTGTGTCTGATTTCTAAAACTCTGCACAACTTAAAAACTGAAAACCTGATTCTGCTGTAAAACACAGAGAAGTCACCTGAAGTTCAGTCAGTGATTCTTAAATGTGGATGAAGCAGCTCATCTGCTTTTTTTGGATCCAGAAACTTTTTAACTTAACATCTAAACACTGAACTGAAACATGAAAACACACATACGGAGAAACCTGAACGTCAGGTGAGTGTAAGAGGAGAAAAATAAAAGACTCCGTGTTTGAGACGGGGACGACAGGTCGACGTGGTGGTTCGAAGGTCAGCGGGAGAGGAGGGGGAGGTCACTGGAGTTCATGATGAGGCTGGAGTCCAGGTTCAGGCTCTCTGAGGAAACAGGACACAAATCAGACGTTTTCAGGTCTTTTCTCTCTGACATGAGAACAAACCAAATGAGATCAGGTCCACCTCCGTATGTGGTCTTACATGTGCTTCGTATGTCGGCTCTGCTGTGAGAACGGACAGATAAACACTGAACACTGCAGCTTTCCTCTAAAAGCCAGGACACACGTAAATACTAACAAACTAATACAAAGACTGTTTCAGCCAGATTAAACTGGTTCGTAGTCTCAGGGAGAGCGGAGACGTTAGAGTTTGACTCAGGTCAGAATCATGTAAGAAATCGCAGCGAAATATGCGTCAATGTGAGACGTCCTCTAGAGCGCAGGGAGGTACAATAGCAGCCTCAAGGAGGCGATCGAAGAATAAACTTTAGACGACATCGTCGTCATCGTGAGTCTGATTATGTGTCAGTTAATCAGTCGGTGAAACACTGACCTTGGTCAAAGTTGAGCTTCTTGTTGGAGGAGCCGTCACCAAGTCCTTCAATGTCCACCAGGTCGCTGTTGACGTCCGAGTCGTTCAGAGCGCTGAGGGTCACGTCTGCAGGAGGAAGGAGGAGGATGAAGAGAAGTTTTTAAATGGTCTGTTTCTGTGTCACTGATTAGTTATCATCATATCACTCGTTATGGTGGCCTGGTAGCTCAGTGGGATAAGCATCAGACTGGGATGCAGAGGGTGGCAGGATCAAATCCCAGCCCATCCCCCATACCAGGTGTGTCCATGAGCAAGACACTCAACGTCTCCTGTGGCTGCCCATTGCTCCCCCTAAGGGGGGAAGGGTTAAATGCAGAAGTCAAATTTCGTTGTAACATGTAAATGTAATCAATAACAATAAAAGCTGATTATTGTAATATTTGAATGATTTAGTAAAGTTTTACATTGTTTTATTTCTATGCAGTCAAAGCTTCTGTTCACAGACATCATCACAACAGCTTCCTGTTCCTTTTCCCGTCGTTTCTCACCTGCCGTCTTCTGTTTTTTGATGGGTGGGGCCATGGTGGGGCTGCTCTGCATTCCCGTCGCCATGACAACCTGCGAGGTCGGGACAGAGACCATGGTGGGAGCAGGCGGAGCAGGAGCCGGAGTCATGGACACGGTGCTTTTCTTCACGGTCTTTTTCGGGGACTCAGAGGAAATGGGGACTCTGCTGTCCTCGTACAGCTTCCTCTTCACCGTGCTCTTTATCTGAGCGCTGCAGAAGAAGAACAACAAGACGTCTCGTCAGGTGCTTTTCCAATAAAAGTTACAGGAACGACATTTCAAAGGTATGTCTCCAGAGCTCGTCATAGAACTCCTACTGTCTCTACAGAAATCAGAAAGATATGTGAAATCCATGTTAGAATTTGTTCGTGTGATGTTTTCAGACGTCTTTTGTCTGATCAACAAAAATCCAAAGATTTTCAGTTTACTGTGAAAACATGTTACATTTCTTCATTTGTGAAGCTGTAATCAGCAAATTTTCGCTTAAGAAATAACTAAAACTTCTACTGAACTATAAAAATAGTTGCAGATTAATTAATAATCAATTGTAAAAATTAAGGTGCCTGTAATGAGATTTGTGGCTTTGAAACATTTAAAAACAAACTCGGTTTTAATGAAAGGCCATTTGTGTTTTAAAAGGACAAATTCAACCAAGAGTTTGATGCTCTAAACACAGATCTGAGCTAAACGAAGGGATTATAAATCCTTCAAATGTGTTTAAAACACATTAGAAAAAGCCGCATTGCTTCATTGGTAATAGGCGAACTAGTCCTTTAACATAGGGGTCTTACACAGTTCGCTCTTTGATCACAGTGCTGATGTTGTTGAGGTCGTCTCCAAATCGACGCACCGCCAAACGCAGCATCTCGATCTCCGTCTCTGTCCACTTGGCTCTGAGGACGAAGACAGAGAGAGTCAACGTGCAGCGAGGACGCCTGCACCTCTGTTTGAGGTCAACACGTCACTGTAATCTCTACTCTGTGGCTTTAAGTGATGTCACTCTGGTTCATAAATAGTTTTTAGTCCTGTGTTAACTTTCAGGTCTGAGATTCCCAGGTCTCATAAATACAGGCCCATAGTTGTGCCACTGTTTTGTACTGTGTCTCACCCTGCGGGGCTGGAGTCGGACACCGGGTGCAGCTGCATGGTCAGTTCTCCCAGTTTGGTGAAGGCAGCTCCGGCTGCTGAGAAAATCTCCCCCACCTGCAGGAAGAGGATCATGTGCTGTTTGGTTACAGGCAACATTAAAGGTTAAAGCGGTGGAAGTCGACTCGGTGTGTACACAGAAACATCACTGTATTAACTGTGGTACATCAAAACAGACACAAAGACACAAATAAACACGGCAGCAGCAACAAATGTGCAACAACATGCAGTGTCTATACACACACACAACGGTGCTGGATAAGTACCAAATGGATCATGTTATAAACTAGTTTAAACACACAGTCTGTGTTCAGTTCTACTGTCGACATGTTCAGAGAAGGAAAAACTATGAAAAGATCATTATTTGTAGACCAACACATTTTGGTTTGTGGATCTGATCAGGGTCTGAACATGTTGGATTTTTTGACATTTTGGTTTTGTTCGGTTCATCAGACAAAACAAGATATTTCTACTTAAACCTTAAGTTCCTTAAGTTTCCTGACACTTTTTTAATATCAGACCCATTCGCCCAGGAATGACAATGAAAATAATGGTTGGTCGCAGCTTTAGCTGACAGTCACAGGAGAAGGAACCAAGTAAAGTTTCTATATACATTTCTATTACAAGGCTACATGTCTGCTGTATCAGCTGTACGCCGAATCAACCAGTAGATTCTATTCATTTGGGGAATAAAAATCTGTTGGACTTTTCATGAAGTTAATATTAATGCCATGAGAAAATGCATAAACTTATCAGATTTCTGAATGGAGTTTTGTGTACAGCTGAATGATCTGCTGTCTGAAAGTTGACGGTGATGCACAGTGAACCTACAGTAACCAGCTAAGAACTTACCTTGGCAGAGGCTGAAGTCATTTCGGTAAAGAAGTTGAAGTTTTTCTTTTAATTTGTTCTTCAATCAAAACAAAACAGGAAAATTAACAGCTAGCTGCAGTTAGCTTCTGTAACGTTAGCTTGCTCGCTGTCGTTAGCGGGCTTCCATTCAGACTTTTGGCGAAATATTTTTAAAAAGCGAAGCTTTAAAAGAGATTCCTCCGCTTTCGAGTTGTGGATTAATTTAGAATCATTTATAAATTACATATTCAAAGAAAAATATTATACATATCGTACAACAAAGGTGGACAGGATAAAGGGAATGTTGCGCGACTTTGAAAGTTGAATCCCATTGGTCGATCTGACAGGAACAGGCGGGGCGTGTTGCATTAGACATCTTTATTGGTCACTTCGCTGCTGGTTACGAAAGTTAACGAACGGCATCGAGTGAAGCCGAGTGATGCGGATCAGCTGACGGTGAGGCTCGCTCGCTCGCTGTGTTTCGTCCTTCGGTGAAAAATTTCTGAGTTTAATGAATAAAAACTGAGAAATAAACGTGTGATCGATCCTTCAGACCGGAGACAAACATGCCGTCGCTTCTGTTCTGCGGGCCGAAGATGGCCGCTTGCGGAATAGTGATCAGCATCTGGGGGGTCGTCATGCTGGTAAGAAATATAGATCTGTGGATCCGACTATTTCCTGGATGATACGGATTATCTAGCTACACAAAGACGTTTGTAGAAAATATATATGAGATGTTTTCAGTGTGGACTTTTGTAGAAGTTTGTCAAACCCTCAAAATGACAGAAAAACGAAGCATCTGTCGTAATGTAATCCTCCGAGAAACGGACGTCTCCGGTAAATAGACGGAGCCCATTAGGCCGAGCTAAATGTTTTTAAGATTTTATTACGTTTTGATTACTGCACATTATTGAGTGTTAAAGCTGCCGAATTGTTCCTTTGTTGATCAACCAAACAATTTGACAACTATTTTATTAACTGATTAATTGATTCAGTTATTTTCAGGAAAACATGTTAAATATCTGTTTTCAGCGTTTCTAATGTGAGAATTGATGCGTTTCTTTGACATATGTGATGAACGTTTTTTTTAAATCAGCAATATGAACAGCAGTCATTTGGCTGCGGGTAATTTAAACATTTCAATATTTTTACCATTATGTTTAATGTGAATCATCATCAGGTGAATCGTTCATTCAGAACTTCATTTAAAAACTGGTCAAATCTGTTGTTTTATCAATTTAAATCCTCATTAATAACTGTGTCAGCAGTATTTACAGTTGTTTTCTGATTATTGAAACATTTTCCACCTCCTGTTTGATTTTAAATTGAGGAACTGAAGTGTTAGAAATGAATCATGTGACTTTTAGTTTTGCCCTCATGTGATGTTACAGAGCAGGAAGTCCGTTTGTTTCCACTGACAAACAGAGAAGGACACAAATGCTGGAGGTGATGACCAGAAAACACTGCAAACGATTCTTAATTTCACTATAGATGAAACTGTTTTAATTTATTTGTTGCCTATTTATTGTCAGAACATTTTGTCAAACTATGCTGGAGTCTAAGAAATCTATCTAATAATAATCTGTTAGTAGAATTGTTCCTGTTGACTGGAGGTGGCTGTGGTTCAGTAGGTTGAGCATGTTGACCACTAATCGTAGGGCGGCGGTTTGACCCCTGACCCCTCCTGTACACGTCTGAACCTTCAGTGCTGCTCTGCTGATGCACGTCGGCGTCTCTGCACAGTGACAATAAAGTTGAATCTTATTTAAGCAGCTGTGTCCTCTGCCGTGTCCTCGAGCCTCATGTTGACCCACTCTGTTGTGTTTCAGGCGTTGCTGGGAATCTTCTTCAGCGCGAAGTCGGCCGTGCTGATCGAGGACGTCCCGTTCACCGAGGAAGACATTAAGAGCGAGTGAGTCATCACACGCTGTTGTCGGACCCGTGTGCAGAAAGTCAAATAGAACGTCTGAACTTGATCCAGTCTGACTTCCTGTTGGACACAGACATGCAGACTCTCAGTAACTCGTGTGTTCTTCTCTCTCGCAGTAAAAATCCTCCTCAGAACATCTACGATCTCTACAACAAGGTCGGCATCAACTGCTTCATCGCCGCCGGCATCTACGTGGTGGTGGGCGCCGTCTCGCTCTGCCAGGTCCGACTCAACAAACGTCAGGAGTACATGGTGACATAAGGAGCTGACCTCTGACCCCCACACCTGCTGCTGGAGTCACTTCCTGTCCAGGACGTGTCCATTGGAGGGGGGGGGGGTCACCTGGATTATTTATTTTATGTTTATTGTCTGTTGTGATGTTTGTTGTTTGAATGTTTCCATCGTTCCTGTGATTGATGAAAACGTAATTTTATCACTGAGTCTGATTTAAAATTAAAACATGAATTCATCTTCAGTGAGAGTAGATTTTTTCTGAGCTGAAACAAACGTTTGCTGGAGGAGACGTCGCGACGGATTCAGTCCTTCTGTCAGTTTATATTGTTTCATTTATTTCACAGCCTCCACTGAAGCAAACAGATCAGAAATGTCAGTAAATCAATTTTCAGATCTTCCTGCTGTTTTATGAAGAAATAAGAAAAGTGAAAGTGTAACATGCTGTTTGTCAGTAATACGACTGTGGATCAATCTGTAAAAAGATTAATGTGACAAAACTATGATGGTGGAAAATCTTTGCAATAAAGTGTGTGTGTAAGAAAATGTAATGACTGGTTTCATTTGTAGATTCAGTCATCTGTAAGATTAGTGTGAAGTTTATGGTCCAGCAGTGGTGAAATAAGACATATATGTGAAGTACTTGTATTTATACTCCACTGCAGTACAGAGAGGATGTTGAACGTTTTACTCCACTCTGTTTATGTGAATTTAAATGTTCTCAGTTAAACAGAAGCCCAACAATTTAATAAAATAAAATTACAACCTGAAAACATAACATGTTTTCAGATAAGAGATAAAAAAAAACTTCTAAATGAAATGAAGACAAAGCTAAAATGTGCAAGTTAACTTTTCTGTTCTGAAGGAGTCAAACAAATATTACAGCACTGCAGATGAAGTTTTTACTAAAGTACAAGTAGTCTGAGGTCTCCTGTGGAGGTTGATATTTTGATGAACAGGCTAGCCTAACCTGAGAGGATACTATACGTAACGTCTAACCACGAAATGCATAATATGACCCCTTCAACATGCAATGAAGGACTCATTAATTGTTCACTCATCTCATGTTTGCTTGTGTACGTTCAGCGTCCTCCACCTGGCAACTCGCACGAACACTGCATATAGGGAGGAGGAGTGGGGGGAGAAAGGTTGACCAATATTTTTTGAATTTGGATAGTATTACCCCTTTTAAATGCGTGGTGTCAGTCCAACATATTGTTCTTTTAACAACAAAAGTCATATCACAAGGATGTGTTATACTGGAGTGTATGACAAATCTCTCAGTGGCTTTTAGCTTCATCCTGATAGTAACAAGTCATATTCATTAAGAAGAGCATGTTACACAATACTGAGGATTTCCTGGTCTTTTCTCATGATGTTGTGTGATGTCTTCCATACTGTATATCTGTTCTTATTAATGCAGACAATGACTGAGTTTAAACTCATCCACACATCTTTCATATTTCACTTTGTCTTTAATAATGAACCAATAATTTTTATGTAACCTGCTAATTTAACATTGAACACATCAGAAGAGGTAACCTACATTTATTTGTTAACTAGAGTAAATAGAACTGATGCTTCAATATGTTGGTAACAACAAGGACACTACAGCATTTACACTGACACACTGTGATACATGAGTCAAAAAGGAAAACACCTACCTAATCATTCTAATAGTTATGTACAGCTGTAACAACCTATGGTCGTAAAGTGTTAAACACTGATGCAAAGTTGCTCACTCACTAACACAGCTTACAGCACAACACAATACGTATACCGTGGCTGTGAAACTGAAAGTACCGCCTCAGTTCAGTGACTGTTACTGAGCGGGAAAGAGGACGAAACCACTGCTGATGAAGGGAGAACTGTGACTTTTAATCTAGATGATGTGAGGAATTTACAGTTGAAGTTAAACAAACCAAAATATTTGCAGGTGAAAAATCTCTCTTAATTTATATTACAGCACTTACTTTAGATAAATAAGGAGGCTGGTCAAACTTGAAGTTGGTATCTTCCAGGTGTGTGATTCAAAAACAAAGACAAACCTCTTCCAGCCTCTGAGAGCTTTTCCAGCTGTTGTCAAACAAAGAAGAAAACAGTTCATCTGAAAGAGACAAAGTAAGTATTCGTACATTTATTTTAATCCTTATGAAAACTGAATCTGCTGTGAGAAAAGAACTAGAGTCACATTAATAACCAAACATGAAGCTTGAAGTTTGCTCGAGGTAACAAAGAACATGTGACGAGACTGAGAGAAGATTAGCAATTTTTTTATGGTGACAGATTTAACTTGCTGTGAGCTCTCGTGCTGAATTTATTTGTCTCATGCTGCAGCAGATCATAATGACAGTTGATGCACCTGGTTTATCAAGTTTGATTATGTTATCTGTTGCCAGGTGGGAGAATGTGCTGTCTCTCTTCTGACAGTAAGCTGTATATTATACTGTATATTAGAACACAACATACAGAAATATACTGTAAATAATAAAATAAAGTACATTTTACCTAAATATATCAAACACATATTTTAACACAACACTGACTGATCAGGATTGGCCCTCTTGAGGGCTCCCTGGATTTCACACACCCATTTCATACAAAAAAATACATACTACTATACATAAAATAACACAGAATGTAAATATGCAAAATCACAAGTTAAGTAAAAGTGCCTCAAAACTGTTCTAGGATAAATGTACTTTATACTATAGTTTCTGTCTACCACTGCTGATATCTTCTTCCAGTTCGTCCAGGCACAGGAAGGCTGGTTAGTACGGTACTAGGTACATAGTGACATTTCCTGGAAATGTGGTTTGCCAACCACAAACAAGCAGTGAGCCTGAGCTGATATGCTGAGAGAATAACAAATTAACATAAGCACATTACTTTGAATTAAGATAAACCAAGACTCTTATTTCTTGATGTGTGGGTCAAAGATGCCACCGATTCTACAGAAGGGTTGGAAGTCAGCTCTGACCTCCATCATCAATGAGCTGGATAAGTCACAGTACAGTGAGATGCTGGAAATTCTGTGGAGGATCCCGAAAAGCCGGAGGTCTAAGAGAGAAAAGATGCCCCAAATAATCATTGAGCACTATGGGGTGGAGGAGTCAATCGTTGCCATCAGTGATGCAATGGAGGAGATTCCAAGGAGGGACCCTGAAGTCCAGAACCTACTGCGCCCATTTGTGGAAAAACTGAGGAACAAACATGAAAAAGAGAACAAAGGTGAGTTCACACTGTTAAGTGTTGCTTATGTCAGGTCTTCAGATGGTACATACAGTGCTATGAAGAAGTTTATTTTTTGTTCATTAAACAGATTTTCTGTTCTGATCTGTTTTAATTCAGACACACTTGAGGGTTTTAGAGAATGAACGACCTCATTAAGGTAGGGACACAGCATCTCAATCGAATTTAAGTCTGGACTTTGACTAGGCCACTCCAAAACCTTCATTTAGTTTTTTTAAAGCCATTCAGACGTGGACTCACTGGTGTGTTTTGGATCATTGTCCTGCTGCAGAACCCAAGTGTACTTCAGTTTGAGGTCACAAACTGATGGCCGGACATTCTCCTTCATGAGTCCAGAATTTATGGCTCCATCAATCATAGCAAGTCATCCAGGTCCTGAAGCTGCAAAGCAGCCCCAGACCATCACACTACCACCACCATGTCTGACTGTTGGTATGATGTTCTTTTTATGAAATGTTGTGTTACTTTTAATAATAATCAGTATGATAAATATGCCAAAAAAAACAGGAAGGGGCTAAGTACTTCTTCATAGCATTGTATGTTCAGATAACTGCTGTTCTTTCTGCACAGAACTGATGTATGACTTCCTCCTTGTGTAATAGAGTTTGCATTTCTGGATGCAGCAGCGAACTGTGTTAAGTGATAAACTACTCCAGAACTAATGTGGCTATTGTCATCATGGTAGCAGGACTGTTTCTCATGCACGGAGACATGGAGATGTACAATCTGTATGTGTACTTAACTTTTTAAAACGTCATTTTCAGGAAAGAAGAGAAAATATCAAACTGACTCAAAGTCAAAGGACCTGGAGCAAGAGCCTGCAGCTGGTAGGTTAAACACACGCTTGTTGATATTTTTACAGAAAAATGGCTTTTTCATGCTCCTCACAGTTGTTGTGCAGCATCAGCTCTGTGCTGACCTTTGTGGGCACAGCAGAAACGTATCATTGTTGACCACTGCTTGAATGAAAGTAATTCAAGTACTTAAGTAATTTCTGACCTGTACAATAACAAATTACCCTCATATCAAGACCAAAGACAGACACCTTTTAATTTGGGAAAATATCAGCAAGCAGATGCTGCTACCAAGTTAGTTAAAAACACTTTTTAATCCTTGTTCCATGATAAAGTCAACAGATCTTCACATAGCTGAGTTTGCAGCAGGTTGTGCACAACACAAACTGCTGAGCTGTGGTCACTGTTACTATTCAATTCAATTCAACTTTATTTGTATAGCGCCAAATCACAACACAAGTCATCTCAAGGCACTTTACAGTGTAAGG
>JAUMHL010000002.1:22974787-22992982 GCA_032362345.1 Sandelia bainsii | reverse complement strand
AAGTCATTTACTAACAAGGATTTAGACGAGAGAGATCTGATATTTAATAATCCACATTTAATTGTTCTGTTTTTATTTTGGTCTGTAAGAGGAGTAGTTTTTATTTTTATTAAGTTCTTATGAATCACTCCTGATATGTTTGGCTCTTCTTTAAAGAACCCACTGAACTATTCAACTGCTTTTATTTAAGTACTGTTTTTATTTTGAACTGTATTTTTCAGCATGACCCAGCATTTGATTATGAATGTCTGTCTTCATGCAGGTTCCGGGTTTTTCTAGTCAGAAATTGAAATAATGGAGATCAAACACTCACCTGGAGGCCGAGTTCAACAAGCAACATTTGGCTTTAATTAAGACGGTTTTAAAGAAACTCAGTGCTCTCAGCAGATCTACAAATACAAGGAGTAAAATTAAACATTTGAAAGATAAAAAAAACAAAACATAATTTGTGTTATTTTTCCAATTGAGATTAACAAAGCACTGTGTCCGTTTTGTTAGGGTGGTGTTGTGGTTTTATCTCCTTCAGTGGTGGGAAACTGTCAGGTCCCCACCAGTTGGTACTAGTCCTGCAGTCAGCAGCATCAGTCTGTTTTTAATAAAAAGTCACTTAAGTGAGTTAAACCAGTCCAACTTTTTATTTAAGCCTGTTTCAACAATAACATCCTCAGAATGAATGTTAATAAAAGATAAAATGGTTTCTAAAATTTATTTGAATATATTCAAATCTTAGCATTTCCTCCAGCAACAATAAAACATTCTGTAGAAAACATAAACAGAAGATTATGTTCTAACTGTCCGGTTGTAGCTACTGTTCTCAAACTGCAGCGAAATGTCGTCAATCATTAAACTAAAAAAACGTAATAATCGCGATTACATACAGTAGTTGCAAAGACGCAGGAGATTATCCTGAACTGGTCTAACCCTGTTTAATATCTATGAATCAAATATAGTAAAGTACTTTTTTTTTTTACATTTGAATGATTCAGTGTGATGATAAACGTGTTCTGTCTGAAGCTACAGTGAACTCCACTCAAATCCAAACACATTTGCTTTCTGAAAATAGATAAAAGACAAATCAGAGAATAATGAAAACTAAGCTTTGTCTGCAGAACATGAAGCGTTAAGTGCTTCACAACATCAGTATTAAGAGCGTTTCATACCCACGGTGCATGAAACGGGCGTCAGCGTGGAGTCCATCACGGAGGCAGGTGATGAACCTGACGTCACACTAACACAGACAGACAGCATCGCTCCGTGTGATGATCTCTCCGTTCATCCAGTGTCTGCTGCCTTTGTCCTGCACATCTGCTCTCGTAAAATAATCAGTTTCATATATTCAGCAAGTAGAAAAATGCATCAGTGACTTGTCTGTAGTAACCTTCCATCAGCAGTGATTTCCTTTTATCACTAGGAATAAGTCTTCATACTCTCCAAACCCCAACCTCGATTACAGAAACCAGGTGTCAGTTAAGTAATCAGATTACATCATAATTAAAAAGAACAAATGATTCCATTTATTTCTACTTTATTAAAAAATATTTATCAACAAAATCATCAGGAAACATGCACACTCACACAGAGCAGAATCCACCCATGTAGACTAAATTCCGACAGTTTCTGTTTAACAGGAGAAATAGACGTCATGTGGAGCGTCCTGTTCATAGAGAAACAGTCAAACTCAAGTTTATATTAAAAAAAATTCTTGACAAGCAAGACAGTTCCTCTAACTAAAGAACAAGTCCTATCAATCAGTAAGTGAAGTCTTTCATTCCAAAACACTTTGCATCCAGTTTATGAAGAATTAAAGGTGGAGGATAAAAATGACCTGATATTCCCTGTTTGAGTTTCCAAAAATATACAATATTTCTTTAATTACACTCAGAGAAATGTCTGGTTGGCAGCTGGTTTTGGAAGGAAACTCTTCACTGTGTTGTTTTAACATTCAAACCAAACAGAAACACCAGGATCTACAAAAATAGGTCTTCAGGCATTTTACACTTTGCATGTTGAGTTTTCCTCTGAGTCGAACTCACTCCTCTTCGTTAACACTAAGATAGATCGTCTTTATTCACATATTGACAGATGAACACCTGCGACTGTCGCACTACGCCAACGCCTGTTATCATTTACGTACAATAAAACCACGTTTTATTGACGTTTTCCCCTCAGTTCAGTCAGAAATAATCACTGCAGCACCTTTTCTGTTCACGTTTACAATCGCGTTGTGCTGCAGACACAAAGTCGCTATTCACACACGCGGTTAAAGAACCAGGGTTAAAGACGGAGATGAGCCCGGTTATAGAAAACATTTTTACTAAACAGAGCCTGAAAATGATTCAGTGAAATCGAATTTTTACCCGACGTCACCTGCAGCTCAAATAAAGTGTGTAAACTGTTTTGGCTACTAAAACAAGAGGTTCACGATTCTTAAAACAATAGTCACCATCACCATATAAACATGAAGTTATTGCTGTAAATGTACTGCTTTACCATGGTCATTAGATATTAAATCAGATCAAATCAAGCTGGTGTTATTCAGCTTTTCTGCTTCTCCAAACAGTGTTGAGATCGTTTTGTACTAATAAAGTTGTAATTTTAGGACATATTCACTTACATATACACAGGCACCGTTTGTGCTAAAATAAATCTCTAATTTCTGTATCGGACACTAACAGGAGGCTTCAGCCACAGAGTGACACAAATCAAGTGAACATCTACCAAAATCCCAACCTGAGCAGAACAAAACTCTTCCTGTTTGAATCATTCCAGCTTAAGTCAACAGAGAAATTCTGATTTAAAAAGATTAAATACACAGATTTTAACTAACAGATAAATACTTTAATCCATTAAAGAAGGATTTACATTAACCTAGAAGAGTAAAGAGCGGGAACAATAACAGCAGGGCTAAACTGTTTCATATGGACACGTTTGGACTGGTTTGACACAGTTTGTGAACTGGTCCTTTAATTACTAATTAAGTTTATTTTATATGCTGCTGCTGCAGACGTCCACTAGTTTCTATTCACTTCTGCATCGTATGAAAATCAACAGGCTGTGTGAGCTGTGTCATTATGAGTCCTGGACACAGTCGACTGGTTTGTTTCATTACCGACGTTAAGTAAATGTTGTTACGTTATCTTTACAATATTAATACAGCGTCTTTACAGTTTGATTAAAGTAGAGCTGCAGGGACAAATTCTCACAATAGATTCAGAAACTTCTGAAGGTTTTTAACGGTCATAGAATGATTAGTCTCACATTCTGGACTGAAAACGTCACAGCAGCTTTTTTACCTTTTGTGACTTTTATGAACTGACGTCAGATTAAATCATGAAAACAGCTTTAACGTAACTGATGCAGCTCAGACATACATTTTGAGACTTGTTACGTGAACAGTGATTTTCAAACTAAACGGGGATTAAGGGAAACCATTAGATGCCAGGATGCTGGGAAACTCTGGATTCAAATGTCTGAACCAGTGATTTCTGACTCTGAGACCAAACGTCACTCATCAACGGCTGCATTTGACCTGTTACATTATGGTATTTAAAACACATTTTTAGAATTTAGACAAAAAAATTGCAAAACTGAGATCTGAAAAAGTGTTTTTGTGCTCTGAGCTGCTTTAAAACACAGTAATGTGGTTTTTAACTGGTGACGCGTGAAGAAAAACCTCCTCAGTCTGGTTTTAAATCAGAGTCGTTTTGTGTTGTTTGCCGTTACCTTTTTAAAACGCCGTTCATAATCACACACGATGAGGAATAACTTATCGAAGCTTTGTGCCCGTTTGCTGCAGAGAAGCTCAAACAGACGACGTCCACGACTGAACTGAATAAACTCCCGTTAAAGACTCATTCTCCTCCTCAGTCTTTGATCATGATGTTTCAGCAGCTGAGATTTCAACACTTTTTATGCTTTTATTAATCTGACAACACGTCCGACGTCTCCTCTCTCACTGGCTGACGATGAGCTGTCGCAGGTACGACTGCGTGAGGCCTCGCAGCTCCTCCAGCGTGTAGTCCTCCGGCATCGGCAGCCGGGTGATGTGTGGCGCCAGGTGGGCGAGCGGGATGCTGAGGGAGTCGGACGCCGCGTCACTCTGCTGCAGGCTCAGCACCACACGCAGGATGTTGGACACACGCTTCGCCATTTCTGCATGGAGGAGGAGGAAGGGCGGGGATGTTGAGGGTTAGATCAGAACAGATCAGTGTTTTTTGTCTGCAGATTTTCCTTCTCATCAATCAACAGCTGACTTCACTTGTTAAACCTGCAATGACTCATTTTTATCAGCAGATTTTAAACTGATGCTTATTTCACATCCTGCAGCTACAGAGATCATTAATGTGGACGAACGATGGAAATGAAAAGTAAATTAAGGCTCAGAGCAAACAGATTAGAGCTCACATGATTAGTTTGACAATCACATAATAGTTTTGTCATGTTTTATGCAAAAATGCTGAACTTTTGCAGGCTGCTGCTCCTTAATTGAAATAATTTGACGCTTTTCTTCAGATAAACAGTAAAATGAGAATGTTCAGGATGAGAACTGAGTGTGGAATAAAACTCTTTAGCTGCTAAGTGCTTGGTTTTAAATTATTCCTGAAAGAATTACTGCGAGAATCACATTTTTATGCTGGAGCTGGAACTTTGGCGAAGTTATTAACAGTAGTTTCTGTAAAGTTGTTTGTGGAATTGCTGACAAAGAGAATTGATGATCGATCGATCAGTTTCCGATCAGTCCATTAATCAATGAGCTGACTTTTAGATGTCACGATGGCTGCGGTAAACTTGAGCTGCATTTTCTACAACTTTGACATTTCAAACAGACACAGACAGTTAAGAGAAGAGTCACAGATTAATGTGACTGATGAAGAAAATTATTTAACTGCAGTTTTGCACCAGATCATCTGTGACACTTAAAATTTCTCTGTTCAGATGTTTCACTCCGTCTGATCCTCACCTTGATCTGACCTGCTGATGTTTACAGACGAAGAGAAAAGCTGCAGACTCTTCTGGACTACAGAAGTCACGCTCTTACCTGACTGGGCGAGGCGGTCTCTGGCCGAGCTGCAGGGCAGCAGCTCGATTCTGCTGCAGAGAGACGTCACGTCGGTGTAGAGACGCTCCAACTCGTAGCCGGCGTTTTCCATCTGACAGCGAGGACGAAAACAACAACATCAAACTCCAACAGTTCCCACATTACGTCTCTATCTTCCAGTGCTACGACTCAGTACAATACTGAGGTACTTGTACTTTCAAGTGAAGTACACTACATTCCAGAGAAAGATTTTCTGCTTTTTATCTGACAGCTACATTTATCTTTACAGATTCAGATTACTACAGATTTACATCAGATCCACTGTTACCAGTGTTAAAGTGATGAAGGCATCAGTCATTGTAATTAATATTATTTATATTGTTCTGCAGGATGAGAACTTTTATACTCATTTTTTATTTTAAACAAATTCTGTGTCTGTAATAAAAAAAAAACTCCTGAACTTTCAGAATAAATTCAGGGATTTAAAGGTTTTCTCAATGTCTTGTTGGCCAAGTACCTGCTGGATTTCTTGCAGAGTCTTTATGACTCGGATGTAGTCCAGGTAGACCCTCCCTGCAGTGTCCCAGTCCTGGATGGTGGCGCTGTGTTCAGGGACTGCCAGTCCCTCCAGAAACTCGAGCAGGTAGTCGTGGTTGTCGTTGATGATGCAGTCTACAAAGACAAAAAGTTAAAAATATTCACACAACTTTTCCAGAGCCGATCTGAACTTGAGTTTAACGTCAAGCATCCGTTTCAGTAATAATGAACCATAACCATTTAAATTTTTAACTAACTGCAAAAGAACCAATACAAACACTAAAACTAAAATATTTAAGAAGATGAGAATCTTTAAAAGACAATAAAGATCAAAATTCCAGATTAATCACATAGAAAGAAACTTTGCAGCAGTAACATGTCGTAGATTGATCAGGAGTCAAACTGTTTCTGTTTTCTTGTTATTTATCTCTTGACTTTGTGTCAGTACAAATATTTTTGGCTGCGTTAGTGTCACTTGAAGACCATGATTGTTGTACCTGAGGCCAGGTGCTGGATCAGCAGGCGGTGACACTGGTTCCAGTATCTGGCCCGGTACAGGTGCAGAGCCTCCTGTTGTCTGTCAGCGTCTCTGCGGGCTCGCGTGGCCTTGGCCTCGTGGATCCACTGTTCTGGGATCAGCAGCCTCTCGGTCAGGAATCGCTCCCTCCGCAGGGTCTCCTCCGTCTCCTGCAGGGGGCAGTGGAGGGTCAGCAGCTCCCTGACCGCTCGCTCCCGCTGACTGAGGACACAGAACAATATTAACAGTTAAATCTTCTGCTGTGACGAGTGCAGACTAAAGAACAGAAAAAGACGACCTGAGGAAAAGCAGCAAAAAACGAGGGCGAGGAGAAGGTTAGAAGACGATGCTGAAAAAGTGGTGAATTAAATCTCTTTATTCTCTATGACTGAATCATCTGTGTTTTATTTTTCATATTTAATCTGAAACTACATTTAATCCAGTTTCATGCTGCACATCTGAACGTACGTGTGGTCGGGGATGTGCAGCAGGATGAAGACGGCCATGTGCCACAGGCCGGCGCTCTCCAGCTGCGCGGCGTAGCTGGCGTGGAGGAGCCCCTGCCGCTGGGCGCTCAGGTGGGTGTAGTGCAGCGCCTGCAGGACGCCCCACAGATGCCAGCTCAGACGGTAATCCAGACGCTCCCAGGTGACCGTCAGGGGGTCCAACAGCTCCTGCAGGCTGTAGTGTCTGTAGAAAGAGACAGATGAAGGAAAGCATTAAAGGAGCATTCCACTGTTTACTCACATCATGGTTTGTCCTCAGCCTGTGTAAAATGTCTTCTGTGTGTTCAGATAAACAGTTTTGGCTGTAGTTTGGAGAATTCATGTACTACACTGGGTCCACTGACAGGTGAGTGACGACTAGTTTACCTGTCACTGTAGAGTTTGAGCAGGTGGAAGCAGAGGTCGTATAGCGGTTGTTTACATTCCTCCTCATCCTCCAGGTGTGGCTGCTCTGCCTCCAGGTATGGAGGCAGTGGTGCACAGGCGTACTTCCCCGCCTCACCTGAGCCCTGCAGGACAGACACAAAAACAACCATCAGGAGAACAACAGCTGCTGAATGTGTGAAGAGGAGACGAAGAAGAAGAAATGATTAAAGGATGAATACAACATGACAGACAGCAGCTCACCTGGAAGGAGGCTTCGTATTTGGCGAGGGCGTTGGCCACAGAGGCGGTTGGAGGCAACACGAACCAGAGGTGGACGGCAACGCAGCGTTTCCAGTCCAGCTGAGAGCACACGTTCACGACAGAGTCAGACGACTGCCACACCTGCAGGGACCAAGAGAAAACTATCGGCACCAAACTACAGACATGAAACAACAAGGTGATGCCTTCAAGATGTTAAGATGTCATTTCTACCCTGGATAGAAATTACATGTTGACGCTTTTGAAATCACATTTTAAATGAGATAAATCAGTTACATGTGCAACCATCCCCGTGTCCTCGTTTCCAGTCTTTAATCTTTAAGGTCAATCTTCCACCCGCTGTAGTAGTGAAATATTTTTTACTTTGTTCTCTCTAAATAAACACATCTTACAGGTTTCCCGGCGAGCAGAGCAAAGATGCGGAGTCGTTCCTCGGGCAGGTAGCTGTCGGTCTGCATGCGGTTCCAGTCCGCGAGCTGAAGGGCCAGCAGATCCCGACAGTACTGAGAACCCATGGCTTGAGACAGCAGCAGGGACAGACGGTGGTCACCTACAGAGGAACAGTTCACAGAGCAGAGACATTTAACACATTTCTCATTCATCTGACAGGACTGTACCTGTGACACTTTACTACATGTAACATCACCAGTTATTGTTTGTCCTAAATTTTAAAACTAAATCTGACTATTAAGCATCACACTACAGAAGCTGATCTAACAGGTTCTCCTCCTCTAGACATCTGAACAAGCAACCTTCAAGTAAATGTTAAGAAACAAAATGAGCTCACTCCTCAGTGTTTGTTTCTGATACTACCATCACCTCCTCACCTTCCTTCTGTGCGAGTCGACACGCCTCACTGATGCAGTTTCCTGTCAGGTAGCTGAAGATCGCCTCCGTGTGGTGACCCTTCCCTGCCAGGGCCACCTCCTCTTCCACCCTGCAGGTGGCGCCGCGGGACAGCCAGGCCGAGAAGGTCCGCCTCCTCTGCAGCTGCTGCTCATAGTCACTGGGCGTTTCCGTGTCGGGCTCCTGGTCTGCAGGGCCCAACCGACCCCACAGAGCCTCACACAGGGTCCAGACCTCAGCCCAGTAACCAAGGAGGGCTGAAGGAGAAACAGACAGAACTGCCTGCAGAAACTGTTGTGGCACAAAACTTATAACTTACAATAACTTTGAACCAGGTCAGTATGTTATGTCTGAGCTCCGTCACTTACAGTCGGCGTCACCCTGCTTTTCCTTCAGCTCTGTGACCCACTCTGCGTAGTCGTGCAGCGCTGCCACACCGGGCTGCGGTCGGACCAGTGGGCAGGCGGAAGCGTCTGTGGTGCTGATGGTGCTGTGCTTCAGAGAGATCTCCAGGGGGCGCTGCAGCACCGCCTGGCTCTCTTCATCTTCCTCCTCCCTGGTTTTCACTGCCGGAGGCTCCAGAGCCACAAGCTTCTCCAACATCACCTTATAGGGGCTTTCTATGAGTCTGCAGGAGGTTAGAACCAAACACAACAGTCACAACAAGTTTCCTTTTGTCTTTGACTTAAAACTTTTCTTTGTAGTTATTATTTAAGTTTGGTGCAAAAAGTAGATTTAATTTTTAATTCGTTTTTCTAAGGACGTGTGATTTCTAATGATACGGTTTAGGCTTTTTAATTCACAATGAACTTCAAAGTGATGTCATAGAAACAGCAGCAGCACTTTCACCCAAGAACAGAAAAAAATCCTTTCAACAGACATGTTTCACATCATCACAGAGTCAGTCAGGAACAGATAAGACTGAACATCAGCAGTTTTTATCCTGAGGGATAAAAGACTTATTTCATAATCTGATTCTTCGTCTCTTACGGTTTGCTCCTGGCAGGTTTCGGCAGGAAGCTGAAGTCGATCTTGGAGGTCACTTCCTGGTGGTTGAGCTGTTTGGAGGAGGGGGAGCTCAGCTGTTGGCCACAGTGTGCCAGCATCCAGCCGGGACCCCACCCGACCCGAAACGACCGACCCTGGAACAGCGCGGCATCAATCAACAAACGTTCCTGCAACAGAACACAAAGCACAATGATGGTTCCACAGTTCTATCCTGGACATTCAGACATCATACGTACATAAAACATCCTGTTGACCAACCTTCCCCTGAATCACCGACTCTTTGAGGGGGATGGGGCCGGCCAGCCGCCGGACACCAACCGTCCTGATCGAAGGCTCTGGAGCTCGGGGAGGTAGCAGGAACGAAGAGGGGCCCGGGGCCGCCCACTGTAACGAGCGCAAGGGTTCGACTGCCGTCAGAGTCGCCCGGGACAGAGAAGGAGGAGGAAGAGAAGCGCGGGGAGAATCGGAGAGCTGAGAGGGGAGTCCGGACGTGAAACGAGCCTGAAGAAGGCCACCCACTGTAGAGAGAGATTCAGTTTTATTTCTAATCTCACTTCTCTGTCATGATACTTTCCCAAATATGGAAACAGCTCAGCAGTAAAATATGTAACAAGAATTTTATCAGTTTATTATTTAAGCAATTTATCAGGTTTTAGCTTCTCATTTGCTGCTGACACAAAACAAGATATTTGAAGAAACTGAGATCAAGCACTTTCACTTTTTTCTGACATTTTAATGACTAAATGACTCATGAAGAAACCTGGCATTTGCATTAGCCGTTTCTCTGATTGCTTAATCTCATTTTGCGGTTTGGAAAGTTGCCGCAGCCTCTAAAGCAGCAGAGGATGCAGCTGGTTTGTGGCTGGAGGATTTAATCCCAAAAACAGGAGTCTGGTTGGGTGGTGCCTCCTGCAGCGGTATCAGGCATTTAACTCCCAGCGGCTCCAAAAAAAGAGCCTCGCTCTCTGCACAAATAAAGGTTAAACACAAAGAGGAAATGGACAAAGCCTTTCATACCGGAGGGACGTCCCTGAGCTCCCGGTACGATGAAGCGAGGAGATGAAACATCAGTGGAGACCTTAGTCGCTCCCTGATCGTGAAACATGTCGCACTCCTCCTCATCCTCAGCAAACAGAGACGCCTTCATTATCTGAATAAAACAGAAGATTCAAGTCTTTTATTCTGGCGGGCAGACTGATGACTTCCTGTGGGGTGGGGGGGCTCCGACTCTACCTGCAGGGTGTGAGGGTTGATCCCCAGCGTTGACGCTATCTGGCTGGACGCAGAGACGCCATTGTGTTCTGCAGAGATCAAACCTCCGAGTTTCCCACCAATCATGTCCATGTCCCCCACCAGTAGGTCACCGTCCTCCTCTCCTCCCAGCATGCTCTCTGTTGGGAAGCCCTGCGTGATGTCGGCCATGTCACTGTCCAACTCTGCCACGCCGCCTGCAAGATCCACGACGGCCGTGGACTGAAAGTGGACACAGACACAGTCAGAGCGATAAAACACGGCTTCCTCATGAGTCAGGCTGGGAGAATAAAATCACTTTTTCCATCTGGATCATAAAATCAAGTCGCTGAATATCACCAATGATTGATCACATTTTTCAGCCACTGCCACTTTCCTTGTTTGTGGAACATTGACTGAGGCTTAATACTTACAGAACATAAGGAAAACATATTAAAGCATTTTAGCTGATTTCATGGGACAATTACACCTCACGTTTTAGCTTCTACAGATCAGTAAATTCGCCTGTTGTCCATGTTGTCGATAGAGGTTAAGTGGATGAATCAAACACAGATGATGTTGGTTGGTGTCTGTTTTAAATTTTAATTATTAAAGAAACACATTTAAAAAAGGCTGTTTGAGCATCTGTAGTTTATCCTGCACAGTTCTTAAACACGCTTGTGATTGGGGATTAATAAAGTTTTTTGAAGCTTGAAAACAGGGATGCACAGGTGTCACATTTTCACCACCAATAAGAAATGTTTAAAGAAAAGGTCATATTTCTAACAGTAAGAGAAGCTGTTCTTCACACAAACTGTACAGACCAAAGCTTAAATATCATCTTCATTAACTTTATTTCTTTCATTGATTGCAATTTAAAATCAATACACTTAATGTCACACATCTTACAGCGAGCTTCACTCAAAATATCCTCCTGCTGAGCTACATTATAATATACGGATAGTTTAACACAACACAAACGTCTGAGCAGAATCTTTAACCCTTAACAGAAGCATGTTCTTATATTGTTGAAGACCATTTAACACACTTCAGTAGGTTAAAGTTAAAGCAGCAACAGAATCAAAATGAAAACATTATAATAAACTCTGTATTCAGACAAGCAGAGGAAGAAAATATTTTTTAGAATTATTTGTTTCTTACTGTAACTCTCATCCTTAAATAAAACAACACCTTAGATATTTGTGACTTACTAATAAAGATAAAAACCAACTGAGCTCTTCAGCAGTCAGATTAACACAACACAAGCAGATGTGGAAATTAAACTCAAACCAAATGTTTTCACTGCTACGCTGAGACAAGATTAAGGCAGAGGGTGTTTACTAGTAGATAATGTCGATAACGGCAACACCATCCGATTTAAAAGTTTAGCCACGAGTGGGCAGACTAGAGCGTAACCGCACAACATAAACCGAAGCCATGGTGATGGACGGCAGGTTCGTGGGTGCAGGTGGTTGTGAAAAAGCTCATTACACTCATGCTGCTGCCCCACCGGTCAAACACAGGATTGTATCTCGTGTATACATATTGTTAATTTCTGATGACTTGCACGGCTGACGCAACAAATCAATGCAGTCGATGCAACGGCGCCATGTTTCAACCGCGTAGTTAACAGCACTAGCTTTCACTAGCTGCTGTTGAAACACAGCTCTCATTTACAGACGACATTCTGACTGATTAACTTGTTAAAACAACTTAATAAACTGAGGAGCATCAGAAAACACTTTGATCTTTTTCCACCTCTTAGTTCTCTGAGAAAACATTAAATACTTTTCAGTCTTATAAGGCAAAGCTTGTTCACTAATCGGTTTAAAACTCATTTCAAATGTTCTTTGAGCAGGTGTAAACACCTCAGAAAGCTACTACGACTCTGAACTACTTTTATTTAGGATGATTTTAGTGCATGAGTTAAATATCGAATGTTGACAGAAAGATGAATCATCTGTCATTGTGCTAAAACTAAAACAGCTGGAAACGAGCAGATGTTTGGGTGAATGCTCCTTTAATCATCTCAGGTGTGTCAGTGAGGATGAGGATGATGAGTGTGGAGGGGCACAGGCTGCTCTACCTGAGCCTGTGGCGCCACCTGTTGCTGGGTTGGGGGAAGTTGCTGCTGCAGCCTGGACGGAGGCAGGGGCATCATCGTCTTCATCTTCTTGAGGTTGGTTTTGGGCGGGACTTCCTCCTCCTCGTCCGAGTCCTGGAGGCCATATTTGGAGAAATGGGCCACCTGAGAGAGAGAGAGGGAGGAGTCAGTTACACCTGAGAACTGCATGAGGACGATACACCTGCAAAAACATCACAGCACATAGTCTGTGGTAACAAGTCTGTGTCCAGGTTGGAGCTTTTCATGGGGCTTTACTGAACTGATTTCAAAGTCGTAACATTTCAAAGTAAACACGAGATGGGATTAACAGGACTTCAGTCCAAATGTAAAATAATCAGGTTCTGAATCAGAGCAGAGAGACAAATAACAGCCGTAACCATGGTAACAGTACACAACAAAGATGAGAAAGAAAAATGCAGGTCAAAAATGAGACTAGACTGTCACTGATGATAAACTAAACTAAAGGACAGAAATTAATTTGAATTTCATTAAAAAATAAAAAATTTAATTTAAATCAGGTGCTGAAATGAAAACAGCATGTTCTCACCAAGAAAGAATTATCTATCTATCTTATCTGAAACCACTGTGACTCTGACCTCAAACACCCAGGATCCGGTCTCAGGTCTGTACTCCAGGAAACGGGCTCCCTGTTTGCGGGAGGCTTTTTCCAGTCGACCCTCGTAGTTCATGTCGGTCAGACGCTCGGGGCTCCTGATCTGAGCGCAGGTCGTCTTGTCGTTTGGCCAAACACCATCCAGAGTTACCTCTGCCCGCCTGCGAACACACACACACACACACACACAGGAAGTTGATTACCAACAGATAACCGAGCAGTGTGAGGCACAAACACGTCCACCCAGCGACCAGTCAGCTATTACAGGGTGTTCTCCTGCCGCGCACCTGTTCAGACCCTCTCCTTCCAGCGGCTTGTTCTTGTCATCTGGATACACGATGACTTCTTTGCGTCTGAAGTGGACGATCTCGTCGAGGTTCAGTCCCGTCACGTTCACCTCCCCAGGGAAGAAGATGGAGCCGTAGCCTGTGAGGGTCAATCAGAGCGGAGCAGTGGTGCATCATATAATACTGTACAGGAGTTCATCTTATCTGGACTTTTAACTGGTGTGATGTGTTCGGATCAGAAGAGGCGTTAACTGACTGTTTCAATCAGCGTAAATATCATTAATCTTTGGTGTCAGAGATGACAGTGAGTCTTAACGTTACCTTTTCTGCCAACAGTGAAGTTTTCCACAATACATTCTCCGTTTTCATCCAGCATCTCAGCCAGATCCTCCATGGAGGGGATGGTGTAATAACCAACACGGGTCAGCACGATGCCTGATGAACAAAAAACAGAATATAAAGTCAATATTCAGACCTGCATATTTCACCACCTTCGCATTTATTTTCATCAGCAGTATAATCGCTATGTTTTACAGGTTATCTGCAGAGTTAAATTTAACCCACTGCTGGAACCACATTCAGCGTGTTAATACTTTCTGAGACCAGCAGATACTCAATTTATTATTTAAATGATTTAATTAATTATAAAATTAATATTTATTACATAGGTTAAGAACATTGACAGGTTCCAGTGTGAAGTGTTTGTGTCTGACCTGCTGGGTGAGGAGACAGTTGCTCCTGCTGCTCCTCGTCTCTCTCCTCCTGCAGAGACTCCTCTCCCAAAGATGCCGACACATCATCGCTGCTGAGCTGAAGACAAAGTAAAATCATTAACTACACACAACATAAGACAGTTTCTATAACTGAACCTGATTATTCAAACATCAGTTTTGTTGCTCAGGCTGATCCGACTTTTCCTGTCTGAGAATAATTAAAAACTTTCTGCTGTGTCGGTGAAAACTGAACATCAGCATCAACATTATAACAGAAGGTCCAGATCTGATCTGAGGCTGCCGACCTCCAGGCCGTTCCTGGCTGGTCTGAGCATGTTGAGGTCGTTGATGGTGTCCTGCAGGTTGGTCTGAGAGCGGCCCTGCGGGATCGGCTTGGCGATGGGGTTGACGTAGAACTGGGTCACCTCGGGGTCGTCGTCAGCCCGACTGCTGGGACCTGCCAGTTCCCTCAGCTCCTCTTCCTGCACAAGGCTGCACACAGGGGAACAGACGGAGAGTATTATCATTACCCCCCCATTACTACTCAGTTTAACATGGTTATTTTATTTATCACCTGTTTAATTGACATATCATCTGTTCTTTTAATAATTGCTGTTATTCATTTACAGCTTGCTTGTACACTTTATCTCATCTGGATTCACACTTGTGTATCTCTGTACATCTTGTAAAATTTTTGGTTGCTTATGTATATAGGGTTATTTTGTGTATATAGATAACTAAGTTACTTGTTCTTCTCCTAAATTCCTTTTGTTATTAGAGCTCTGTAACACTTAAATTTCTCATTCGTGGGATAATAAAGGTTTATTCAATTCTATTCTAAAGTAAATACACAGATAGTTTTACAGGACGTAGCGTATGGGTATGTTCTAAAGCACCGTTTTCCACAACAGGCTTCTTAAGGAGGGAAAACAAATGATTCTACCAGAGCTCACTACAAAACACTGTGTGCACTTTATGTTAGCTAAGAAGTAATCTATGCCTTTGAAGGGTTAGAATTTTAACCCCTGCAATATTCAAATTAGATCTGCTGAAGAAAAGGATCAAACTACATCTGTGTCCGGTTGTGTCAACCAGTTTAACTGAAGCAGCATGTGGAAAAGCTTTGCTAACTGAGTGAAAGCTGCGCGTGTGCTGAGACCTGTGTCCATTTGCTGGATATTCTGATGGGGACGCGAGGTCATCCGTCTCTTTGTTGATCGGACTGTTGTACTGACTGCTGTTCAGGTTCTTCAGCACAAGTTTCTTGATGCTCTTTCTGTGGACAAACACACAGAAATCATTTTTATAGGATTTAATCTGAAATTATACACGTCATAATAATAAAAAACCCTTTCCAGACACCGTTGCCATGGTGACAGTACAGGCACTGTGGACCGATGCGATGCTGACCTGGGTATGAAGGCTCCGTTGGTGAGCGATGGCTCGTCATCGTCCAGCCCGTCAAACAGCTGCGACTTGGAGGAGCCAGATGACGTCAGCGCTTTGGGTCGGACTCTGGTCGCAGGTCGAGGGGTCAGCTTGTAGTGGGTGGGTGTGGTCAGAGCTTTCTGGGCCGTCGGATTGGTTGGTTTCAGACGCTGTAACAAAACAGACAAGTTGTAATGGACACAAAAAATTATGTGATGATAAACGATGTTCATCTTTTAAACATCATAGTTTTCAATATGGATGCTTCGTGTTTAGCTCGAGTAACCTGAGAAATATGACATCAGATCTGACTCTGTATCAGCAGATACCTCATGTTGGGCTCTGACTGACACTAAATCATTTAATAATGATCCCCAACCAAGAACAAGAACAAAGACAAATTACAACAAAAACATGCTAAAATGACCAGACTGCTGTACAGTCAGATCTAAATCTGCAGCTTCACTTCTGTTGCTCTCACCTCCTCTTTTTTCTTAGGGTCTGACAGCGGGTTTCTGAACAGTGGCGAGTCTCCGTAGGGTGAATACGCCAGGACACTGAGCTGCTGCTGGAGCACGGCCTGTTGAGCAGCTGCTGCGTTTGGATCACTGAGCGCTGGAGGAAAAGACGAGTCAAACCATCATCGGGTGTCAGAGGAGAGAGGTCAGACATACCATTTAGTCCAACATCAGAGAGAAGCGGTTTAGTTTGTCTGGACAATTGGGTGTATGATATAAACACAGTGGAGGGAAAAGGACGACTGTTCTGTTATTTTTAATTCCCTTCCCTTCTCTAAACTGGAATCAGACCACTGCAGCTGCTGCAGCTGTTCAGTGCTTCAGAACCATCCCACAGTCAGTTCAGCTGCTCACCAACAGGCTGCTGTGGAGCTCCAAATCCCAGTGTGCTGGTTCCACTGTTGAATCCAGTCGTTCCAAACGTTCCCATCGTTCCCAGTGTGGTGCCCAGTTTGGTCTGGTTGTTCCCAAACAGAGACGTCTGCCCTGTGCCCACTGCTGAACACACACAGCTCTGGATTAACACACTTCACTCATTGACATGCTACACTGCATAATGTCAAAAATCAGCTTTTTCATTCTTGTAAATTAAACATATTTGGGTTTCGGATCTTCACATCTCCTTGGAAAGTAGAAAATTGTGTGTTCTATGTGTTTTATGAAACAATTTAAGGTTCAGGTTCCAGTATCACCTGCTCCGAAGCTGGTTCCCAGTCCAGTTCCCAGACCTCCAGTGGCAGGTTTGTTCCCAAACAGACCCCCACCAGCAGGGTTTGCCCCAAAACCTGCACAAAGAGAAAAACAAAAACTCTGATCAGCAATGAGTTAAATGGTGACGACTGACGCATCAGTGCTGTTGTTTACCTGGAGTACTGGTCTGAACACTGGTGAACTTACCAAAGGTGGAGGTGTTGGTTCCAGTTCCCAGCGTGAGGGCGGGCTTGTTGCCAAACAGCCCGGTACCAAAGGACGGGGCGCTGGTGGTGGTGGGGCCGAACCCAGTCGTCTTATTCCCGAACAAACTCTGCTGTTTGAATTCAACACACGATAAAATTAAAATCCATTCACGACTCATCAGTTTTTTCCCCTCACTGTTCCTGGAAGATGAGTGAGCTTCACTCAGCCTGTTAATGTCAGCTAGGATCATTGTTTGATGCTCAACATCTTTAGGTAAGAAATCCTGGAAGACCAAACTCTTCTTTGTTACCGTGACATCTTTAACCCTTGAGGCACCTTGGGGGACCAAAGGTGTACATTCTGCTTATTTCCGTTTTTTGACTCTCAATATCTCGGACAGTTTAAAGGCTAATTGTATGAAATTTGCCCAGGATTTGTCTTTTATTATTATTTATAAAATTCCATTATCCCCTCTATTGCAAAGTGTATAGAATAGGAGATTTGAATATATCTCTTTACCCTCGGGCCCAATTTGGTCCCATTGACTCCGATTATAACCACATATTTTGATATACTGTAATCCTGACATATTATAACACTTTTCCCATGAATACCTAATAAATCTAAGCCTCTACCTTCAAAATACAGGGAAAACAGGTTTTAGGTGTGATGACCCCCCTGAACCACCAGGGGCAGCAGAGCTCACACACAAAGTTTCAATGGAGGCCATTGTTCTCTTACCTTGCAAAATGCATGGCAATAAAAAAGCTGAACACAAAGCTGAAAAGCTGGTTTGTGTTGGTATTGATATAAAAGAGTGGTGTAAATAAGAAAGTTTCTTTCAACTGCCCCCTTTGGGGGAGCAACTGCTGTTCAGTCCTTTTTCCAGAACAGAATAGTAGATCGTTTGCAACCGTATATTTGATTTGACGAGGATTTTACACCAGATGCCCTTCCTCACGAACCCCTCGCCATTTATCTGGGCTTGGGACTGGCACTGGGGAGGGACTGGGTCATGAGCCACCCCCACTGGGGCTCATAGACAGTTAACAATTGCCAACTGCCCTACGTACTGCATCACCATTCTCAGTGTGAATGTGGTTGATAATATATTTTGTGTGTGTGTGTGCATGTGCATGTGCATGCATGTATGTGACACTCAAATCATCAAAGGCCAAATTGGCTCTGTTTATGTCTTTTCTTGAACAAAAGAGAGCCTCCTCTCTCCTGTTGGATACATCGTATAGCATGTTTATGCAGGTGCATGTTTGAAGTCTGCCAGAATAG
>JAUMHL010000002.1:22959960-22974687 GCA_032362345.1 Sandelia bainsii | reverse complement strand
CAGTAATAACCTCATCCCAAATATTCCACTTTGCGCCTAATTTTTGGGAAATATTGCATATTTTGTGTTTTTCCCATAAAAAAAAAACAGGGGTTCGTATGACAAAAAGGTTATAAAAACATACAAAATATTAAAAAATAATAATAAATTCTATATCTATGGTTAGGTCTGAAGTTGTTGAAAAGATTTGATGCAGTGAAAGTGAAAAAAAAATGTATATATTACATTTTTATGACACTTTTTGGAGAGGGCCCGTTTTGGGTCCTGAGGTTAAAAAGTGGTAAGTCATTTTGAAGGGTTAAGGAAAAATTACAAAGAGCTTTGTAACCACACACTGTGGTGCCTCTAATATATGATGAACATTCAAATTTAAATAACAGTGTTGTTATTTATATTTATATTGTTGTGAGAATACTCACCTGTGTGCCAACGTTTCCAAATCCAGTGCTGGTTTGTCCGAACAGCCCGGTGCCCGCCCCAAAGCCAGTGGCGGTGTTGGTCTGAGATGTGCCAAACAATCCGCCAGACTGAGACGCTGCTGTGTTCCCGAACAAACCCTGAAGAAGCAGAGAAAAGGCGTCAACCATCACCAAGGTTTATAAAGACTCAACTGAACTGCTTTTCTGAAGCCTTATAAACTCAAGCTAACAAAATGCTAGTGGACAGAGTTAGAGGGTTCTCACCATGCTGCTGGTGTTGGCCTGTCCCATAGTGTTGGTGTTGCCGAAGGAGAAGCCGGTGCTCTGCGTGGTGGTGGTCTGGCCGAACGGCTTGAAGAGACTGCCGGCTGCCGGCTGGTTCTGCTGACCAAACAGACCTCCTGTGGTCGCACCAAAACCGCCGGTAGCTGTGGGGAGAAGACGAACACGCAGCATGTTGCCCATCGAGCTCTAATCAACACGTCTCATTTTCAGTTGATATATAAAATAAACTGTACAACACATCAGAAACAGAGTCTGGAGATGTTTCACTGTGGAGAGATTCTTCAATCTGAATTAAATAAATAACCAGCTTTTCTTGTCGTCACCACTCACTTGCTCCAAAGGTGCTCTTGTTCTGTCCAAAGGAGAAGCTGGCGTTAGGGGCAGAGGAGCCGAAAAGGCCGGTGGTGGCACTGGACGTGGGTGTGGCTGAACTGAACAGACCACCCGTCCCCGCAGCTATTGGGTTGGTCGGGCCTTTTCTGCCTGCCTGGTAGTCCTCAAGCCTTAACTCCTGCAGGGAAACACAGCAGAACAATGGAACAACTGAGGGGGCAACAAAAAAATGTAATGTATGACATGTAATGTCTCCAGACAACACAAATAGACTAGAAACATCCACTGAACTAAATAATCCAATCATCCAATCAATCATCGTACATTAACTCATTTCATTCTAGTCGTCGTTTGACTTTGTGTGGGTCTGTGTTATTAACGGGTGGAGTTTGCAAACATAAACCAATATAATCTCTCACGTCTTGTGAACTGTGAGATTACAGACATATGTTAGACCAGTGGTTCTCAAACTTTTTCAGCAATGTACCCCCTGTGGAATAATTTTTCAGCCAAGTACCCCCTAACCAATGCAAAGTATTTTTTTTAGAAACCATTGTTTCTAGTTTTCACAGTGATAAATTATTGACAGGCGATTCATCATTTCCAATTCTCCTCTGCTCTCTGTATCGCGCACGGTGGGGTTCCGCCCCGATGCGCGCACACACAGAGACAAGTAAGTTTATTTTCTCACGTACCCCCTGGAGTGTCTCCACGTACCCCCATTTGAGAAACACTGTGTTAGACTGATCATAATATAGATCGACATATTACGTCTCCTAGTTCCAGTCAAAAACAGGAAACCTTGGACTAAAATGTTCTTATTCCTGGGAAAAATAGTGGAGCCGAGTGTGTGGATGAAAAAAGCTCATTACAAGGAGAGATGCCTCCTTGTTTTTTAAAATAACTAAGTCTACATAAGTCAGTTTGTCTGTCCTTTCACTGCGCTGCCTCTGTGCTGGGACACAGGAGGCAGCGTCTCCCACCTTTCAGTCAGTCTGACTTCCAAAATAAGGCAAAAGTAGAGGAGAAATAAGACCACTGACCTGCTGCACGTAACCAGCAGGTGTCAGGGACTGTTCTGTTGTGTCAGCCAACAAACTCACCTCCAGTGATTTGTTCTCGTACTCCTTCATGGCTGTGATGCACTGATGTTTGGTGTTGATGCTTGTGGTCACGCCGGCTTTCACCATTGTGTCGTTTCCTGTTGGAGGCTGAAGGGGAAAAAGGCAGAATGTGTTAAATGTACAAACTAGTCACACATTTCCAGGACAATAATTATTTATCCAGTTCAACTGCTATTTTTAAAATAACTTCATATTAAAAACACAGGAAGTACATCTTAACTAATCTTTCTGCTCAACACACATCAAACTGAAATTTCAGAGAATAACTATGAATCAAGTTTCACAGCTACAGACGGCAAAACGTTAACAAGCTACTGAAACGGAGGAAGACAATGACTTGTGAAAACAAACTGCAGCCATTGCTGCTGTATCTGGCAGCAGCAGATAAGTCAGAAAACAACTGTCCAGCAGAGCATGTACATCATGTGCTCAACACAACAACCCCTGGACCAACAGATCAATGAGAAGCCAGATACTGACTTTACTGTCCGTCTGTGTGAACACAAGGTTCGTACGTAGTGTAGAACTTTACGTGTCCACATTTGCTGACACCGACGTACTCACGTTGAATTTTACAGTTGTTCCTGGCTGCTGTGCAGCAGGGAATCCCGAGCCTCCAAACAGGGAGGTTGTTCCACCGAAGGGGTTGGAGGTGGTGTTGGTCGACCCAAACAGCCCGCCACTGCTGGTGCTCGTCCCGAAGCCTGGAGGACACGACAACAATCTGTCAAATCAATATGATAACTACACACAGCAGCATCCAGCAGAATCTTAAATTAGGCAAATTTCAGTACAGACGCTTTTGCACTGAGTTTCTGTTTCGGATACATTCAACACTTTAAGACATTGTTATACCACATAGACTTAAATTTCATTAACTGCTCCACAGCCACAGTATAAATAATTTTAATGAAAACCAGGAGGGACATATAAGCCAGAACTTTGTGTGAATAGTCATTCAGTCAGTCAACACAGCCTGGACAACCAGGGGAACACAGACAAAAAACAATAACTCAAGACACAAGACCAATGCTACTGGGGACAATTTTAGCAAAACTAATTTATTGATTTAACATTTTAGAACCAGTTTTGATTTAAGTCTGGTTAATATCTTTGGGGTTTTCTGGGGAAACTTAACTCAGCTCTGTTTAAGATTATTATTTCTTTGCTTCACATCCTTGGTGCTTTGTTCTTTTCTGATCTTCACCTGTGTGTGTGGCTGCTGTAATAAACTGGATAGCTTTCTTTTCATTAATCAACAAAGTCTCCATAATGATCTTACACTTAACATCTTTTCATATTTTCTGTTGCATTATTTCATACAACTTTCTGTGTTAGCTCAATTCAACACTGTTAAGACATTTGAATACCACTGGCTAAAATTTAGTGACACTAGAACATTTATACTTTTGCTAATGTTTATGACTTCTCTAACGGAAACAGCACACCTATAAAGCTTAGAAAACAGTGATTTATGGATGGTTCTCACTTCCAAAAGACGCTGGTTTGTTGGCACCAAAGGCATTATTCTGCTGGGAGAAGAGCCCGCCGCTGTTTCCTGTGCCAGTGTTGCCAAACAAGCTGGTAGAAGTGCCGCTGGCTGCACCAAAACCGAAGCCGGTGCTGGTGGAGGAAGAGGAAGCCGGCTGGCTAAATGTATTGGAGCCAAACAGACCACCTGGAGGAACACAGCGCAAACAAATTAGTATTTATTTAGAAATCTTTAAACTCCTTTTGTTTTTGGCAAGTAATTTATCTGTAGTATCGTTAAGCACTGTTAAGAACCTAGCCACAGATCAGAAATGTATTTGGCCTCTGCAGAAACTTTGTTGTCTGGTCAAAGAATCTAAACCGCAGACTGGCTTCAGAGCACTTGCAGGCGTCTCAGCAGCAGTTTCCCAGACAGAAGAGCTCAGACTGAGACAGTGAACAAACACCTGCTGCTTCTTCCCAACAACAGCGAATAAGACGACAAGTTCAACAAACCAGGTTTATTCTGCGTGGAACCAAACAGTCCTCCAGTGTTGGTGGTCGTCCCAAACGCAGATGCTCCAAAGCCTCCTGTCGTCCCAAACCCTGTGTCTGCAGATACAGAGATCACATGAGGACAGTTCCTTCAGACTGATGCATTAAATCACCTCATGCAACTTCATTCACTGGAAATAAGCTGAAATACTCCAACACTGTTTACTCTGTTCATCTTATAATCAGGCTAATATTTGTTACGTGTCAAAATCACCTCATTAACAGTAACTTGTGACACTTTTTTATGTTTTTAACTGACTGGACTCTACGTCAGGTCCAATCTTATTGGCTGATGTAGATGTTCCACCAAGCAGTATGAAGAATACAGCTTCTGTTTCAAGAGAACAGATGACTGAGGTCAACTGAGTCTGAGTGGCTTAAATTAATTAACAGTACCCAGTTTAGCTAAGATATCTTAACTGAACATTCAGACTATTTAGTTAAAGATAAAAATTTTGAACATTTACAGTAAGTTAGTGAGACAATAATTAAGTCACTGATTGTATTACTGTGCAGATTAAATGTCCAGAAGTCAGAGAAAACAACTGGAACACAAACAAAAAGAAAAGGACTTGTCTTTAAGAATCAACTCAGCTGGTGATGCTGTAGGTCGGAATCCCAAAGTTTAGATAAGTTTCTAAAAAACAACTTACTTTGCTGTCCAAAGGTCGATGAGGTGCCAAACCCTCCCGTCCCTCCTCCGAAGGGAGTACCAAATGACTTGTTGAACATGTTGCGCTGCTAGCAGGACCGCATAAGTCTCCTGTTGAGAGACAAACAAGAAAATCCACTTTATAAACTTTTAAAACAGCTCAATTTCTACAGCAACAACTCTACTGCTTATATTCTGTAGTAGCATTTCCACAGTGTGAGAAAATATAAAAGACAAAATGTGACTGAACACTTTACTTTACTTGGCAGATGCTTTTATCCAAAGCGGCTTACAAGGAGAAGACACAAGCAATTACCATTTGGGTTCTGTAAATTATGAGTTACTACAAACTAAGAGCCTAGGAATTGTTAAGTGCTAGACAATTTTTGTGTGTGTGTGTGTAAGACTCATTTGAAATACTTTTTAAACAAGTGAGTTTTCAAATGTTTTTTTAAGGTGGTGATAGTCTCGGCTAGTCGAATGGAGCAGGGCAAGTCATTCCACCAGCCAGGGACAACGAAGGAAAATAGACTCGACTGGGATCGGAGACCCCGTGAGGAGGGAGTTTTCAGTCTCCTGAATCCATTAGCGGATCTGAGAGGGCGTGCAGGAGTGTAGCTTACTATTAGCGTGTTGATATAGGAGGGTGCACTTCCATTCCAGTTTACAGTCAGCCAAAGTGTTCAAGATCATCACCACATAAAAATCACACTATACTTAACACTGTAGCATCGTAAAACAACAACCATACAATGAGACTATGGCAGATATCAGAGCAACCACAGCAGCAAACCACTTTAATTCAGAAAGGTTGTTTTCCAGTGGTTCTCTCTATAAAAGAAGGTCTATAAACGCTGGAGCAAACTGATGAAGATGGAGACATTTTAATGAGCCAAAAGCATGATGCTGATCCAACCTGTTTACAAGGATTCAGACAAAACCTTGTGCTCTACACGTGTGTAGACCTTGCCTTTGGACTGCAATATAATGTTGCACGAAAAGAAAATACTCCAGTAATTTATGAGTGCAGTACTGCAGTACTTATGTAAATGTATTTACACCACTGCTTGTGGGCCAACAGCAGCTAAAAAAATTTTCTGTGTAAATGTGAAACATTAGGAGGATCCAGTGTCCTGAACGTTACTTTGAAGACTGAGTAACGTCAACGTTACTGCAGCAGACCCTCACTCCACGTGCAGCTAACCGGGCTGTGTCACCAGTTAATAACCGGCACTTTAACAACATGACATTAACGTCGGCTCCAGCAGTTCGGCGGGTTTAAACCGGTTGGGTTCGGTTCGAGTCCGTCCGGTAACGAGTCAGAGCCAGATGAGACCAGCTATAAACCGAAAATCAACACAGCGAACACCGACAGACCCACATCCACAATTTCCGCTTTAGCTAGTAGCGTGTTAGCTCTGTGGATTCACCCCATAAAGAAAAACTCCAACAACTCAACTCTTCTTAACTAAAGGACAATGTCAGCTCTTACATTAATCTAAACTCTCGCTGGTATTTGGACATTAACTGTGCTGCGGACAGCTGAACTTAACTATGTGCGTCAAGCTAATTTTAGCAAGCTAGCTCTCCCGCTAACCACTTAGCGTTGCTACGTAAGCGTTAGCAAAACAACAACAACCCAGACGAACAATAACAGTTATTTTCACAACCATGTACCTTTAACAGCGCTGGTGTGTGTAGTTTGTCCTTGCGGTCTTTCTCCCACAGTCGTAAAGCGCTGGAATCCAAAAAGTTCAACGGGAAAAATGTGTTTAGCTAAACATCGGCAGAGCCGGATAGCTTTGTGTCAACGAGGAGGGAAAACTGTCGACCAGCGAGCGTCATTACGCACTTTCATACGTCTTACGTCACCACGACGACGACGCGAGCGCCGGACTGTCAACATTTAAATTCCTGCGTGTCACGTTAATAACAATAAAACCTTTTTTAAAACTACATTTCCACTATTTCTGAACAGGGAGGCAATCGCAAAACGTTGATCGCCCACCGCTTTTTAAGTTTATGTCATTTATTTGTGTTGCTCAGTTGTATAAATATCAATATAAATCTAATGCACTATAAAGACCTTCAACTGTTCTGTCCTGTTAACATTAACACATTAGATGAATAAGGTCATTGATAAAGGACAAATAACAAACAATATATTAAAACTAGTTTCCATGTTCTATGATTGTTTGCACCTGATATTTGACCGTAACTCCCACATGATGAAGCTCAGTAGAGGCAGGTGAAAACCAGCAGGTGTCACTGAAGCAAACATGTTTGTCTGCAAGATCAGAGTCACAAAGTTCAACTGAATAATTGGGTTAAAGTTAGTGACCAAAAAACCCAACAGATTTTATTCGTGTTAACTAAACATTGATAAAAATGTGATCAGTTGTATTTTCCAACCAAAGTTTTGTTTTGGTTTTGACCTTCATTCTTGGATCTGAAAACATTTTACTCAGATATTTTAGTGCTGAGATTTTGGATTTATTGAAAGTTTGTTTTATAACACAATATGCATCCTTTATGTTTTCTTCTTTCCTCTGGTCTCTGAATTATTCAGGGAACTCTCTCCTTCCTCCAAATACTCGGCCTCCTCTGGAAGGCCCATCCCTGCATCAGTGTCACTAATGACTGATGTTCTAACTTTACAGTCTAATTCATTTCGGATGCATCTAAATCAAATTTAAATTTACAAATATCCAGTATGATTTAGATTTTTGTTAGTAGCAGGAGTGTAGTAGTAACAAGAGCAGCACCCAGAGCCCCAAACCTTCCTAATGTTACCTTTTTTCTAAGTAAATGTAAGTTGTACATTGGTGAAAATATATGACATTAGAGAGATAAAGAGGAGTATTGGTTGGCGTATAGAGAGGTGGGTTAGTTGAACTGTGTAGAAGGAACCAACCAGCAGTCTGTACATCAAACCAGCTAATGATGTATTTTGTGTAACTGAAATTACAGCAACTTGAGCAAATCCTTTTCGACTTTTTGCTTTGACAGGCTTCTGAAAAAACTACATCTGAACATCGTTATTCTGTCATGTTTGGTAAAATTCCTCATTTGTTTCTTGCTCTTTCATGATTGCTGGATTTGCTGACTTGTGAAGGTCAGTGTGAGGATGGCACAAGTTCCTCACAGACTTTACTGTGATTGCAGAGTTTAAACTAAGACAAACATGGTACACAAAGACGAGTCTATTTGTGATCACTCAGACACCTGGGGGCATGATAAACACAAAAACAAACTGTTGGATTTGAGTATTATATAAGAAACTCTGCTTTTTATAACCACAGTGTAATGATCATTGATATCAACATTATTAAATTGTAGTTTCTATTTCTTTAAGCATTGTGTATCCCATAAAAAAGCTGTGATCTGTTCATCAGAGTGATGGCTGCTGGAACAAAGCTGTTTTTAAATCTTTTCGTTCTACATTTTGAGACCAGAAGTCCAGAGGGAAGAAACTGAAACTCACTATGCAGAGGGTGTGAGACGTCAAGAAGAATTGAACCAGCGAACTGCTCTAACTGTCTGGTATACAGGGATGCTGGATTCAGCTGTGGTTCACCAATCAGCCTGTTAGACCATTTCACAATCTGACTGAGTGAGTTTCAGCAACTTCAGACTAACTTTATGAGCATTTACTTTACACCTGTGGACATGAAGATGAAGAGAGGTGAAGAGAGGAACAGAGCAGTAGATCTGTAGGAAGATGGCACAGATGGACCCAGTGAACCAAAAACTGTATTAAGGGTCACTGTGCTAGAATCCCAGCAAGAGATGTGCAGGGCTCATCAGCATTTTATGCTTATACTTTATTTCAATGTTTATCTGAGGTTAGTGCTGCAAAAGGGGATCTCACCAGTTACTGAAGGCACATACTTTTTCCTCACACAAATAATTAAGATTGAATAATTCTCCACAATAAATAAATTCACATTTGTATTTTTTGTTTATTGAATTAAATTAATCCCTTTAAGACTTGAAAATGTGATCACATTTTGTCATTTTTATGTAGAAACTGAGTAAATTCTGGTGCTTTAAAGCTTATAAACCCATATATGCAAATAAAAATGTTGCTGTTTACCATGAACCCAGGGTGAGACCTTAGTGTTATCTGGGACAGCATAGATGATACATGAGGACAGGCCTAACGGTCTGGTCTCTGACTCCATAAATGAGAGAACTCAAACATCTGGGGAAGATGCACAAACACACATACAAAACTATGCTGACACGCACAAATATTACTGTTGTTACAATTTTTGAAATAGCTATGAGCAGTGGGTTGTAAACGGTGGAGGAGAGACTGAGGCCCAGCTGCACCACATGCAGCAGCAGTGTGTTACGAGCCTTACGGGCTGAAGCTTTGTCTGTGGAGGCTGATCTGGCTGCTACCATCACACCAATATAGGAGGAGGTGACAGCCACCCCAGCTGATACCAACAGAAAACAAGTGTAGGTTTTACTATAGTGATTAGACACAGATCCAAGAAGCATAGCTATATCAGAACAAAACTCAGTCATCAGCAGGCTCTCCAGGTGTTTAAATGGAAATTGTAAAAGCAGAAGAATTCGAGTGAGAACATTTAGTAAACTGAGAGCCCAAACTACAATGATGGCCATCGTAGTGTTTCTGATGGTGATGATGGTGGCGTGCCTGAGTGGGTGGCACACGGCTACATATCTCTCCAGAGACATAACCGCCAGTGTGAGAGGAGAGATGTCATTTGTGAGACCAGTAAGCATAGTGAGAACACCACACATAGGATATGTCAGCGTTACTCCAAATGCAGCGATTACATACAGCACCTGGCTCAGAGCCATCTGTACAGTGTCTGCAAACAGGAGGTTATACAGAAGAATGTAACGGGAGGTGTCACGAAACACTTCTTTACTCCTTAAGGTGAACAACATGGTTCCATTGATGAAGAGAAACACACAGCATGGCACTGTAGTCAGAGTAGAGAACATCACTCTTTCCACTAACCCCCGATACTGCTGTTGACTGGTCACGTTAGTTAAAGATTCATTTGCATGCGACATTAAAGAAAAACAATTAACTTCTTAAAGTAAGTGGAACATTAACACAATGATTTGTTTCAGGCAGGTATTTCTACAGCAGTGAAGATCCACCATCAGCAGAGCTGCCTGTTGAGTTACATACTAAATCTAAAAAAAATGCAAATACATTTTCTCTGTGCAGACAATTAGCAGATCAGCTTGTTTCCTTGTGAGCATGGCTGATCTGCAGGGTTTGTCTTCCCTCACATACTGTAAATCAGCTCTGTCTCCACACCCACCTCACAGGGAATCATCACTCACGTGGTTAACAGTTCATGAATCAGGTCACCTCTGTTCACTTATTGTCAAAACAATGGTACTGGTTCTCAGCAAAACTGAAAATTAACATATTAGTTGAAAAAATAAACTATGTTAAAAGAAAAAAATGCCATTAGTTTAGATTTGACTTATGCCATCACTAATAAAGAAGTATTATTGGTCTTATTGTCAGACACAAAAATACAAGATTCTTATTTCTGAAATTATAATGTATAATTTTCAGTTTAATAATTTTGCATTATGCAGGGTTTTTCAGCCCCAAATGCATGTATATGAAATTGTGATATATATATATATATATATATATATATATATAGATATATATATATATATAATTCCCCAATCGCCCCTGTTGGGCGGTCTTTGTCGGGTCCTCTACCAGAGGCCTGGGAGCTTGAGGGTCCTGTGCAGTATCTTAGCTGTTCCTAGGACTGTGCTCTTCTGGACAGATCTTGGATATGGTTCATGGAATCTGCTGGAGCCACTCTCCCAGTTTGGGGGTCACTGTAAAGGTCACTGGTAAAGGTAAGTGTGGGAGAGGTGCTGCTTATATAGGGCGTGGACCAGGTGGAGATTCAAATGAAAGTCCCAGCTCCTTCAACCCCCTCTAAGAATGAGGCCGCCAATTCTGATCCTCTTAATCGCTACTTATAGCTCAGTAACCCACCTAAAGCTGCAACAGTCCACTTCAAGGTGCATGGGTTTCTTTGGTTTGCTGCCTCTTTTCTTCTCTGCAAGGAAACCTTCAAGCTTCCGACAAGTCTGTCATGCTCAAATTTCTGAATGTGTTAAGGCTTGACCCAAGAAGAGGCTGACACCACAGCTAAAAGTGAGGAAAACCCTTTAATATAATAAATATTAGATTGGGGGACAGACATTGTGATCCAGCATAACCACCACAGGGGGACCTGAGACACTTCTTGGTGGTCAGGATGTGGCAGAATCTAGGACACAGACAGGTAAGCATATGGTTTGCAGCTGTGGAGAGGTAGGTATGATTTGATGGGATTTCTTTTCGTAGGCATTGGATAAAATTGGTTTAAGGTACTGGACGTTCTTGTGGGGGCAGAAGGTGGGTATGGATGTTTGTTGGGTGGCTGGTAAGGCAGGTGTGCAGTGGTATCAGGTTTGGCTAAATGTGAAGCTTGAGATGCCCAGAGTGGTACAGCCACAGCAGGAAGAATAATACTGTTGAAATGTTTCTGGTAGTAAATCAGATACTTTTCACCAACCCAACAACTGAAGCATCACTACTGCTCTAATTAGGTTCAGTGAACTGAGTGGCTTGTAGTAGCTTTTGGTACAAACAGCTTGCTGCACTGATGCTTGCTCTGCAAAACCATCTTAAGAACCACAGCATAAGTCACCAGGTGTTTAACATCTGCAACAACCTGCAGAGTCTGCATAACCAGAACTAGTAGTCACATTGAAGGTGTTCCTGGATTCTCTATGTTTAAACTATGCTAGGGGGGTGTTGGATATCTTCTTACTGCCAGGAGTGACAGCTAGCTCAGGGTAAAGCTGATGTTGTGGGGACAACAGTAGAACTCACCTGGATGCCCCTCCAGAGCCCCTCCAGAGCATTCTGGAGGGGGTTTGGAGTTATTACATAGAATTAATTATGAAACTAATTCTTCTTATTGATTCTGGTTCTCAGCAAAGTCTTAAATCATATTTGAATGAAAGAAATTTGGGTCATCTGATACAAAAGTTGTTATGTTCTGTGTTGTTTAATGTATTCAAGGTGTACACAGTATTAAATAAAAGCTTAAATTCTGAATTTTTGTCTTATATCCATCATTTGATCTTAAACCCAAATATCTTAATTTATGTATGAGGGGGCCGACCCCTCATATAATAAGCCACTTCAGCATCCTCTTAATATAAAGCACCACAATAATACACTTGTAGAATTATTGCCTCTCTGCTTGCCTAGTGCAGCTTGAAATTGGCAAGCAAATTGTTGAACGTACAAGTTTAAGGATGACATTTAAGATTGAATTTAAGTTTTTTCATTTACTTTGGACTTCTTTATTAAACTTAGTCATAATTGCTTCTCAAAGGTGCAAATTATCCCCTCTCCAGGAATAATCACATAAATAAAAACCCACAGGGATCATTCATCATGTCAACACCTAGTGAAAGTAATAATTAGTGGTCTGAATATTTAATGTGTCTAAATTAGTTATTAGGAGATTAGGTCCTATGAGAAGGATTTCTCTCTGTAACACCCCAGAGTGTTTTCAGCAGATGACAAACAACTTTACCACAACATTTTCTCTAAAGAAATTACCAAAGGAACTTCAATTATAGAATTATGTCCCTAGACATAAAGAAAGTTACACTAAAACTGAAGAAGACAAGTTAGCAAAAGTGACGTTAACTACCGAAACCACAACTTTTTTTGAGTTTGTTGCAGGAACAAGTCTCAAAAAACTTGGGACAGGGCCAACAACAGTCTGAAAACATCTGGGAACTGAGGAGACCAGTTGCTGGAATTTGGGAGAGGAATGTTGTCCCATTCCATAGGCAGTAATTCAACCCCATACCATCAGAGATGCAGGCTTTTGAACTTAGCACGGATAACAAACTGTCCGGTAGGACGTGGCACGCGTGGTTTCCAAACAGAATGTCAAATTTAAATTAGTCTGACCACAGAACAGTTTTTCACTTTGCTACAGACCATTTTAAAGGAGCTTTGGCCCAGAGAAGACAGCAGCAATTTTTGATCCTGTTCATATATGGGTTCTTCTCTGCATGATAGAGCTGTAACTTCCATTTTTGGACGACATGGTGAACTATGTTCACATGCAGTGATTCTGAAGTATTCCTGAGTCCATGCAGTCACGTCTATCACAGAATCATGTCTGTTTTAATGCAGTGCTGTCAGAGGGCCCAAAGATCACGGGGGTCCAATTCTGCTTTTTGGCCTTGTCCTTGGCGCACAGAGATTTCTCCAGATTCTCTGAATGTTTTGATGATATTAATACTGTAGGTGATGATATATTCAAAGTCTTTACAATTTTAAGTTAAGGAACACTATTCTGAAAATCAAGTGTTGCACTACAAGAGAGACGGGAGTTTGACAAGTCAGATGCTGCTATCTCCGAAATGTGTTGTGCTGCTTTAAAGAACACAAGCAGTACGTCTAACCTAATAACTCATCTGAAGTGGCAACACTGCAAAGGTGTCTTCCAGTGCCCCAACACCCCTACCTCGGGTTTGCATTCATATACTATCCCTAAGAGTGGTGAGCGAAGTACTGCAAGTTATTTCGAAATGTTAAGCACATACTTTAAATTTCAAAATTACCATATATTTTTCTTAAAATGGTCAATTTTCTCAGTTTTAATATTTGATATGTTTTCTATGTTCTATTGTATGAGATTGGCAAATCATTCGTTTGTTTTTTTATGTAGATTTTAAACTGCGTCCATACTTCTTTGTAACTAGGGTTGTACTTTTGCGTTGGCTTGGCTTTGTCTTTAACAAGATGGTTTGCTAAAACATCTGTATTGTAACGCCACTCGAGCTCCATTTTGCCATCTTCATCAACAAAACCAAGTTACTTAAACTATTTCATTTGGGATGGTGACTAACTCCCAACACAAAGTGTACAAGCCACTTAATCTAAACTATCCTAAAAATGCAAATGGCAATTTTTCCATTTTTGGAGATGCCATTGAAGATTGCAGTAAAGTTTTCATTTTTATTTACTTTGGACTTGGTTGTGTCTGCTAAACTTTGTCATAGTTTCTCCACAGAAGTGCACAACATCCCCTCTCCATGAAGAATCATAATAGGAAATACCCACAGGAATCATTCATCATGTCAATATTTACTGAAAGCATGAATTAGTAGTGGTTTGAATATTTAATGACTCTAAATGAGATATCAAGGGGCTAGGTCAGATGGGAATTATTTCTCACTAACACTTCACACTATTTTCAGCAGCAAACAACATTTGCACTGAAGAAACTAGCAAGGGAAACCTGTTAATTGAGAAATAATTCGTAAACTTTAGAAAAAGTGGCACAAACTGATCAACATGTTGGCACAAGTGAAGTTACCTGCTAAACTTTTTATGTATCTGGTTGTATTACTGGCTATAATTTATCAGTTGATTGAGTTTTCTTTGAGTTGATGGCCATTAGGACCTGGTGATTTCAGCTCTCATTTATTAACTGTAGATATTCAGTTTTTTATATATTCAGTGAGATCAGGGCTAATAGGACAGGAGTCAGTGTTTAGATAGGATCATTGCAGTGTAAATCTTCCAAATAACAAAATATTACACAGTGTATTTTAACAGTTTTGTCTTTTAATGAGTATCACAGTAATGCTGTTTGACATACACTGAACAAACAAAACAAAGTAGGCTAAAATATGCTGAGAGAAGGATTTTGGTTTGGCCAAACCTTTCAATTCAATTCAATTCATCTTTATTTGTATAGCGCCAAATCACAACACAAGTCATCTCAAGGCACTTTACATAGCAAGGTTAAGAACCTTGCAAGATATAATTATATATACAGAA
>JAUMHL010000002.1:22941338-22954875 GCA_032362345.1 Sandelia bainsii | reverse complement strand
GGAGCTGCCAGGCAGGAGGAAAAGAGGAAGAGCTCAGAGGAGGTTCATGGATGTACTGAAGGAGGACATGCAGACGGCTGGTGTGACAGAGCAGGATGTAGGGATAGGGTGAGATGGAGGCAGATGATCCGCTGTGGTGACCCCTGAAGGGAGCAGGAGAAGAAGAGGAGGAAGAAGTCTTGGGTGCCACAATAATTGGTTCAGATTTTCATGGTGCTCGAATGAATAAAGTCTTACTTTGTGTCCTTACTTACTCTGTACTGCTGCCACCAGCATGACAAACTTACCCGGTGATGAGGATGAATTGTAATAACTTTGTGGAGCCTCTGACTTTTCCATCATCAGGTGAACGTTTAATGTGTCCAGTACTTTGGTTTATGACCAGCCATCCACCATTTTCATGATTCCCAGAAGACAAATCCTGCTGATTTTAATGTGTCCTGTCTGTTTCTCGGTGTCAGTCTCCTCTGGACGAGCCGGTGGTTTTGACGGATGAAGTGATCTTCCCTCTCACCGTCTCCCTGGACAAACTCCCTGTCAGCACCTTAAAAGTCAAGGTCAGGAGGAACATCTGTCTTATTTTGTGTGATGGTGACGTTTTATGATATTAGAGTATTTTCACACAGTTAGGGACATTGTTCTCTCCAAGAGTTTGGTACGTTTGGTAAAATGTTGAGAAATGTTAGAGACACCAGACTCTGGTTGTGGATTTAATAGTTAGGATGCACTCACTGAGTCAGTAATGTTGTGCTGTGTGTGTTTGTGTGTGTTCAGGTGATGGTCACAGTGTGGAAGAGGGAGGCAGAGAAAGCCGAGGTGCAGGAACTCGGCTACTTGAGCGTCCTGCAGCAACGAGAACCGACTCATACCTTCAGACATGACCTGAACACCTTCAAGGCTCAGGGTACAACACACATTTGTATTTACAGGAGCGTTTTTTATCCTCACATTTTCTCCCTTGTTGTCCTGTTGCTCAACAAGAATTAGTCTGAATCCACTGATTTATTTTAGTGTCATTTTTAGTGACAGTATTTCCTTTTTAGTCTGCAATAGTCTGCATTATCATACGTCTTCCTCCTTGTCCGTAACTAAATGATATGATACTCATCAGAAGAGTATGACAGAGAAAAGACAAAAACAACTTCAAGAACCACAGCGTGCTCCAGCAACACAGAGCAGCCTCGTTTTTCTACAGTATAACATCGTCCAGTGAGGTGTTGCTTTGGCCAGTTGTGTACATACAGCAACATATTTCAGCTGAGTGTGCTGTGATTTGGTGCCTTTTATATTTGAAACCACAAACACATCCCCACCAACCCCCAGGATGGAGTTAGTGTAACTGAATGTAGCCTGAGAAAACTGGCAGCAGGTGTGCGAGTGGGCGTTGAAGGTCCGGTGACTGGAGAGAGTCAGAAAGTTATGAAGAATGCAGAGGCCTGTGGATCTGAGACCGTTTCTGAACACGCACCAAAACAAAGTCATATGAGGAAGTCACATCAGGCTCCAGGAGACTGACGTTTTAACCAGTCTTTTACATTTCATAGACTAAATTATTAACTGGTTACTTGAAAGAAACATAAGCAGTAGGTGCAAGACTGAGAACCCCTGCTTTAACAAATCTTCCTCTCCTCTCATGCACAGTGAGCACCACCCTGACCGTCCTGCCGCCTCCAACCGTCCGCTGTAAACAGATGACTGTCTCTGGTAGACACCTCGCCGTCCTCAAAGGTAAGAGGTCATTTATCAGCTGTTATTAAACTCACTCCAGACCAAAAACTGCAACAAGTATTTTCTACATTAGAAAAACACAAGAATTTTGAATCCAGGACTTTTTCCTGGAAAAGACTTGATCTTCAGGTCGTACATGTGGCTGATTTATCAGGTGCCTCTAAGCGAAGGAAACCAGGTTTCTTGTTATTAAAGAGATGTAAACACAGAAATGTCGTAAATGTTTAATCAGCATCAGGACATTGGCTGAATTTAAGTTAACTTTTAACTTTTTATTTACTTTTTTCATTTTTTTAAAATATGTTGCATCTAATGCAACTAACTCTAATGCAGTGGTGACCTGCCAGACACTTTTTGACGACTAAACTGGATTTATAACAAGTTATTTTAAAATTGCTTCACTGTAGAATGAACGACTGAGCAAAGATACACGACCCAGGTTGTAAATGTTAATGGTATCAAGTAGATTTTCATTGATTTAAGCAGGTAAAGGTCTCAGGAGAGAAGTGTCAGTAACTTCAAACAAAATCCAGTGAGGATGTTCTTCTTCTTCCTCCTCAGTGCTCAATGAGTCCTCTCAGGAGGAGGTGAGTATTCGGGATGTTCGGATTTTACCAAACCTGAACGCCTCCTACCTTCCCATGATGCCCGACGGCTCGGTGCTGCTGGTGGACAACGTGTGGTACGTACACAAATAAAACAGTTTTATGATGTTTGAAGTTTGAAATTTTATGTTCTGCTGTTGACTTTATGTCCCATCACATACATGCTGTGCTAGGTTACGTTACATAGAATCTGTCATCATGATGCGTTGTGTTACACGTTACTGTTCATTACTATAGCAGCTAAGCTAAAAGCCACTGAGGGGCAGAGTAACTGACACACTCACTGTTCCTTACAGGAACCGTCCAATCATTGCTCTCCTGCTTCACGTGAAATACATATTAAAGTTTAAAAGTTAAAGAACCTGTAACATCAGTCCGTCTGTTCTGCATCAGTCAAACTTTACAAACAGACTCTGTGGGTTGAAGAGAAGCGAAGTGGTCAAAAACGGTTTGCTTTGTGTGTCTAGCAACAGCTGCCTCCTGCCTGGAGGTTCCCACCTGTACTGAGTGAATCATATACACTGACACAGATCTTATGTTCTGTTATGTTCTGTTACTTTCTGTTACACTGAATTTGATTAGGTTCTGTTGACTTACGTTCTCGTGTTGCATTATGTTCTGTTCAGTGACCTGTTGTGTTACATTGTGTTATTTCCTGTTGTGTTGCACTTTTCTCTGTTCAGTTCCTGCAGGTGACATGTTGCAGTGTTACATTTGTCCTGTTGTGAGTCTGTAAATCTGTATCAGTCTTGTAGACAAACGCTTCATGTGGGTTTGATATTGTGGGGGCGGCTCACGCCGTTTCCTCTCCCGCTCTGCAGCCATCAGTCCGGCGAGGTCGGCATGGCGTCGTTCTGCAGGGTGGACAGCCTCACCTGCCGCCTTCCCAGCATGCTCGGCGCTTTGGAGGAGCACGACTTCCTGTTCCAGCTGCATCTCAACGATATGCCGCAGGACGACTCCAATGAGGTTTGGACGTGTTTGTGTTTGTCTTTATGGTTGTTTATGTCGTGATCTTTTGTATTAGTTATATTCGGAGTTTAAATGATTATTTTAACTATTCTTTGTGTTTGTGTTGTTATGTGTAACTTAGCGTAGACATAGATTTGGATTCTCTGTCTTTCCTCTGGCTTTCCTGCTTTAATAAAGTTTGTTCAATCAGTTTAAACAAATATTGAGGTACACAGCTATGAAAAACACAAAAGTCCAGAGTTTTTTAAACAGTATGATTTGTTTCAACTAAATGTCAGGGAAGTGTATAATCAGTTTTTCTTACTTTATTAAGGTGTGTATAGTATCAGCTTCTCATCGTTGTGTCTCCAGGTTAAAATTTTGAATGGTAGTGGAAAAAATAAAATAGTTATTTGTAGCTACAGATTCATGCTTCCAGCGTTCAGCTCCCCTCGTGGTCATACTACTTGCCTAAAAGTACAAGTAGAAGTACCATGTCTAATTCTTTACTCAATTCAATGTACTAAGAAATTAATTAACTTGTAAGTATGTGTTCTACTTTAAATCCAGAAGTACAAGTACTACAGTAAGAAAGTGATTTCTCTGAGTCACTGATAAGAACAGTATTTTAAACACTATTTAACTTGATGCTGTTGATAACATGAATGAACAAGTCTGTAGAAATCTAATGTAAATATCTAAATCTAAATGTAAAAAGCCCAACAGTATTAGTAACAAATGTACTTTAAATACCAGAAGTAAAAGTGCTCATGCAGAATGATAAATATTATATTATTGTATTAGAATGATGATTTTAACCCTTTATGTTCTGACAGCTGCTCCATCTGTAATAAAACATCAGCAGTTATTAGTTCATTAGATTCAGTTTTAAAAATCTGCTTCTGCAAAGTAACTAAAGCTGATAAATGTGGTGGAGTAAAAGTACATTTCTTCTGAAAAATGTAGTAGTATAAGTACAAAGACACAAAATATAAAAATAAGGAAAGTACCTCAAAAGTGTACTTAGGTACATGACTTGAGTAAATGTACTTAGTTACTTTCTGCCACTGCTTATCTTCAGGGGCTGGAGGTTCCTCTGGTCGCAGTGCTGCAGTGGTCAACTCCCAAGATGCCTTTCACCAACTGTATCTACACCCACTACAGGTGAGACCAAGTAAAACACCTGACTCTGACCGACAGTGATGATCAACCCTCTGAGCAGTCAGCACAATAAATATACACTGACACCCCCTCCCCATCTCCCCCACCTGCCCCAGGCTGTCCAGCATCCGTCTGGACCGTCCGCAGTTCGTCATGACGGCGAGCTGTCCGAGCACGGTGCGCGTGAAGGAACACTTCAAGGTCAGATACGTTCTGCTCAACAACCTGCAGGACTTCCTGGCTGTGCGGCTCGTCTGGACTCCAGAGGGTCAGTGGGAGGAAAATATTTCTGCTTACAAAGTCACGTTGTCGACCCTCATCGTCCCTGAGGGAACAAAATGCAAGTTAAAGTGTCGGGTTTATGGTATCAGAACCAGTTCTTCAGACATCCTGTCTCAGTCACACAGGGTCTCCGGGGAGACATTTGGTCTGAAGTCTAATAAATCAGTGTAACGTTTCCTAATGTCGCCTGTGTAGACGAGGGATTTTCTTCATAGTCAGATGCAAAAACAGGAACAGTCAGTTTGTTGTTGTCGTTATTTTTACTGTAATAAAACTGTTTTAAGAGTAAATTATGAATTTAAACACATTAAGTAAAAACTAAGTAATAGATAATTAAGTAATTACTCATCTCCAGTGATGAGCAGTTAATATTGTAGATCTTTGGAGGGAGGACGCTGTATATTATCTGCTCCTCACTAGTTTAAAAGGCTGTTTTACAGTTGACAATTAGCTTTAGGGATTTTTTTATTAGAAATCAGTGCAGTTTGCTTAGATTTTCCAGTGCACATTCTGAGACTGAGACAAAGGATGTAACTCATTAACAGGTTAAAGCTGTGTTGTCTTTGAGCTTGTGAAACCGTCTCAGACTCAAAACTAGAACCAGAAATGATCCTAAACGCAGCAACATGTCCAGAGAGACCTGTAGTACCTGTTGTGTTCTCAGGTCGCGGTCAGGGTGAGGACACGGCACTGGCTGCTGTGGTCTGTCACACTCCTCTCAGTAACCTCGGACACTGTCGGAAAGGAAGCACTCTGTCCTTCAGCGTGGCTTTCCAGATCCTCAAACCAGGACTGTACGAGGTACGGAACCAGAAACATGAGAAACTTAAGAAAGTTAAGTGTTGGTCTCCTGCTGGTTCACGTGTGATTACAGCTTCTCTTCTGGTTCCTTTCTTCCTGCAGCTGAGTCAGCACATGAAGCTGAAACTTCAGTTTACAGCCTCAGTTTCCAACCCGCCCCCAGACGCTCGGCCCCTGTCACGTAAGAATCTTCATTCATTTAACCAGAGACCAGTCTGGGTGAGATTAAGAATAGAATACTGCAAAACTGTAATGCACAGGTAGAGGGGTGATGTTGGCTGCAGTGAGACTGGGCCTGTGGTTCCACCTCCGTACCAACAGGTGGCAGTGTAAGACACTGCATACAGGAGACAAAGCTGAGTTCAGGGATGTCAGGAATTTAGAGAATTTACAGAGATAAAGATTCTTACTGGTGCTGAGGTGAATGTGACAATGAATCTCAAAAGACAAATCTACAATCCAAAGACAGGTCCAAACAAGCCATTGATTATTTCCAGAGATATCAGACAATGGGGAAAAACAGGGTACAGATCCAATCCACAATGCAAAACCTCAAAGAGTCAAAGCCAGATAATCAGAATTAAACTCTGAGAGCTGGGGTGATGAGAAGCAGATGCAGGTCTAAATAACAAAGCAGGTTTTCAGGCAACAGGAGATCTGATCAGTCAGAGCAGTCTGTTACTTCCAGGTAATCGGGAAAAGTGGAACCGCTGATATATCGAGAGAGACAGGAGAACCTGATTGAGCTGATTAGACAAACTGTCAAGTTAACCAGGGTGAGAGACAGAGCAGACAGGAAGCACGTTCCAGGGGTTCAAAATAAGAGCTCACAACAGGAAGTGTGGGCTGAGATTGTGACACTCTTTAAATAAGAAGGTGTGTTTCAGTATGTCCGCTCTGTAATAGACTGGTGAGCTGTCCAGGTGTACCCTGCCTCTCGCCTAATGACAGCACTTCCAGGACCCTTGAGAGGACAAGTGGTTAGGCTGATGGATGGATGAAGGAGCTTAAGGGTTAAATATGTTGTATTTCTCCCATCACTGCCCAGGTAAAAACAGCCCATCCAGCCCGGCGGTTCGAGACCTGCTGGAACGACACCAGGCCAGTCTGGGCCGATCTCAGTCCTTCTCCCACCAGCAGCCATCTCGATCTCACATCATGAGGTAAGGAAAAGTGAAACTATTTAATCCAGAGAAAGGTCTCCTGTTTTAAATATCTTCAGTATTATTATGAATCGACTAACTACTGCAGCTTTAATATTTTCTAATACAGTCACATTTAACTCGGCCTTATGACTATGTCTATTTACTGGAGAAGAAAGTATGTTCAGGACTATATTTTATAAATCTCAGTTTGTAAAGTAAATAAAGCTGTCAGATAAATGCAGTAGAGTAAAAAGTGCTCTTCACTCTGAAGAAGTAGGTAAGTTACTGTAATCATCTGATCACGTCTATCTTCTGTGTGTGTGTGTGTCTGTGAGGACGGGCAGTGCCATGGAGCGGCGAGCCATCACTCCACCTGTCGGCTCTCCGGTCGGTCGCCCGCTCTACCTGCCGCCGCAGGACAAAACCCTGTTGTCGCTGGACAAGATCGCCAAGAGGGAGTGTAAAGTCCTGGTGGTGGATCCTGTCAGCTAGGGAACAAGGAGGCAAGGAGGGAGGAAAGGACAAGGAAGCAGGGAGGACAAAGTTTGGAAGAGAAAAATAGCTTCTTCTTTTTAAGTTTGAAAGCTGTAAAACAATGAGCAGTGAATGGGAGCAAGTTGAGAGGACGATTATCTGGATCTGTACATGTCCCTGAAACTGAACCTGAAGCTTCGGTGCCACTTTCCTCCAGAAACTTCAAATATTAAATTTAAAAGCAAGTTAATGTGATGTATTAGAATGTTTCTGTATTATTTGAAGGTTTTGAGAGAGATTTTCTCACAGGGCACCATTGAGCTATAATCAGTGGATTTATTAATGGTTCATAAATCATTTACTAATGCTTTATAGATCACTTATAAATCATAATAACCACGCCATGTACGATATGGTAGTTTTGCAGTTTGGCCCCCTGCAGTTGATGAGTGTGATTCAGTTTGACACCATTGTTGTAACTACCTGTCACGCTTTGACAGGTAGTTACAAACAGCTGTATATGTGTACGTATCTGAACCGACAAAGAAGGCGTCAAATGTCCCCTGATGTAACCACAAAGAAAAATTAGCGGCAGTTTTGTGCTGCTCTGAAAATGTTCTAAATCGTTGATGACTGAGCACAAATCTTCTGTAAACCAGCTGCAACACATTTAAAAATTGATTATTAAATTACTATAGAATATTTTATCAATGGTTTATTAACATTTATAGTTACGGTGACTAACTGACTTGCAACTTTTAATTAATGTGACAGTAACATTCCTAAGAGCTGACCTGAGGAACATTTCTAACTTCATTACTGAAGGTCAAGACTGTGTTGTAGGTGGGTGATAAGTGGTTTGTAGACCACCCCCTCTGTTGAGAGACGGTTTTTACAGTAGGTGGTCTCCTTCCCTTTCAGATCGTCACCAGAACCAGTGTCTCTGTCCAGAATGTGGATCCTCGTCCAGTTACTCAGTCCTGTCCTGAAGTGTGTTCTTATTAATGGCTTCTAATGGGTCAATAAAGCATTAGTAAGACATTTATTAACAATTAAGAAATGTGTTAATTGCAGCTTATAAACAATGGTGCCTTATCAGAAAGTTGCAACACTGACATTTGGAGAAAGATTCACACAGGAGGAAGTTGATCACATTTCAGTGTTATTGTTAGTTCACAATCAGTACGAAAAGGTTTCAACTCTTCACTGACATGTTTAATGTAGAATAATGTAATATAACAAGTGAAAAATCATAAAAGAAGGAAACAAAATCCTTCACATTCTGAAGTGTTTCGATCAACATGTGTCGGAACATGTCAGAAATGTAACTGTAGTATTTTTAGCCATGTTTATAGCGTGGTACAGTTGGCAACGCTGCTCCAGACTTAAGGATCTCAGCAATGGGTGGATTTTCATGCTATTTTGTTGCTTCATGTTTCCCTCAGGACGAACTGTAACAACTTTAACAATACTCTGACTTTTCGTTCATGACCGCAGCTGTACTTTGTGTTTACTGCTAATGTTAGCAAGCTAGCACGCTACACTAAGGTGGTGAACGTGAGAAAAGTGAATCAGTGCAGCCTATTTGTGTTTCTGAATTTTCCAAACTGTAATCAACAATAATAAATTACACTCATAAAGACGGAAAACCTATTTAACTGGTCAAATATTAGCATGCAGTTCAGTGGCGGCTGGTGAATTTTTTTTTGGGGGGGGGGGCACTTTTGCAAGTCTGTTTTCAGTTGTGCTCTAACCACATATCACTAATAGTATAAGCCAAAGCACCATTATCATGCATCACACTACTTTAAAAGATAAAATTAACTTAAAAATACACAGTATGTGTTTTCAGTACTTTACTATTTAAGTAACTTTCACCCGTCTCTCCTTCAGCTGAGAACATGCAGCCAAGCAGCTCATTCTGCATTGTCTTACATGTCTCCTTAAACACAGTAACAGTCTGCAGATGTTCATGTGCTGCTGCATCCAGGCAGGGCCGGCTCTTGGCATAGGCAAACTAGGTGGTCGCCACTTGCTGGAGGGGGCGCAGCTTCAAGCCCTAAAAAAAAGTTGCTTGTAAATGTCGTCAGTCATGGCTTTTTGCAGCCCTGTCTCCTAAAAATTACATTCGTATACATCTAAACTGCAATCCCGTTAACATAATGATCATATGTTAACAGTTAACGTATTTTTGTCCCCCAAAATATGTGATCTACAAACGGTTTTCTGTCGGCGAAAATATCCGACGTTACATTTCAACATCCAGACATGTGAGTGTAGAGATATTAAAGTGTTTTATGGTCAGGATACTGTCCCTCGAGGGACTACGTTCACAACATCTGATAGTCAGGGAAAACGGTGTAACATCTGAGACCCGAGTTCCACACTAAAGTCCCCCGTGAGGTTGGGTTTAGGCAAAAGAAGTACTGAGGTTAGGATTAGAGAAAACATCCTGCTTTGGTTTCACTTTTAATGCAGACATTGTGTGTGTGAAGTGACATTTTTATCCATTAACCCTAACCCACTGCTGTGATGCCTGATCACAACCATAAAACACTTTAATGTCGCTACACTCACACGTCTGGGTGTTGAAATGTCACGTCGGTGTAGATCGGATATTTTCATTGGGACACTACGTTCGTTCAGGAGGAATCAGCGAAACAGAATCTGATGGTCACAGAAAACGGTGTAACAGCTGGAAGTTTACTTTCTGATGGAACAGAAAGTAAACTTCTTCTTCTTCTACTTTCACTGAAAGTAGAAGAGAGAAAGTATCGATACCACCGTGCTAGTATCGATCCGATAACGATACCAACTTGGTATCGATACTATCGATACTTTGGATCGATCCGCCCACCACTACTGTATATTTCTCTGACAGAGGAGACAATTACATGATGAATGTTAACGTGGGTCGGTCATCCGCTCTGGGATTGTTTCACATTCTTTCACATTCATCCGACCAGACGTCTGTGAGACACTGCACCTACTCACGACATCACGTTTGTCCGTGATTCATCCTGCAGCAGGTTTTAGGTGTTCTAACGAAATAAATTAAAGTTTACACATGATTCAATGTCCTCAGATAATGCGATTTATAGCGTTTGGTCCTGGTTTGGTTCGGTAAGCTTTCTAACCAGGCGGACTGCACCAGAGTTCGCTAGATGATTTGGATCGAGACCACCTGTTTTTGGGGGTCTCGGTGCGGTTGTTTTGGTGCGCACCTGAGTTTGATTACTGTGTTCACACCAAACCAAACGAACCGCACCAAGGGGGGAAACGAACTCAAGTTCGATTCAAACGGACTAAAGCCTGTAGGTGTGAAAGCGACCAGAGTCTCCTGACATTAAATGTTCCAGTTTCAGAAGCTGAGAAATAAAAAGAATAAAAAGCTGCAGGGAACCGAGAGAACAAGAAGAAGAAAACTTTGTGTTTTCATTCATCTGAGGTTTTTAACGAGCCGCGGGGATGGAGGGGGGGTCGCTGTCCGTTCATCAGGATTCCCTCGTTAATACTAATTGAATTAATTAGAGGAGACGATTAATTGGACCATGTGGCTGCAGGGAGAGAGAGGTGGTCGAGAGTAAGTGACGGTCACTGGAGACCGAGAAGCAGCCGGAGTTATTAATTATTGATCAGTCACCGACTTCTGAAAACATCCACTCACCTCCTCCTTTGTCTCTTTATGAAGAAACAAAAACCTCCTGCCCATCAGTCACATATATAATAAAATATTTGGTTTTATCTCAACATACTCGCTCTAGCGCCACCATCAGGATGAACATTACAGATTTCACTGTAATTAAAGGAACAAAAAGACATTTAGCTGTGTACCTGTATATTATTGTTATCATTATTACTGTTGTGTGTGTCTACATCTTGTCTACATTTTGGAGCTGTGACCCATGAGGACCTGTGGTCTGTCTCACCTGTGCTGCTGTCTGCAGGTCTGACGGCGGCAGCGATGGCCGAGGCTCTGAAACTGCAGAAGATGAGGATGATGATGGGTTTCCACAGCAACAGCAATCAGCAGCGACATCACAACGGAGCCGAGTCAGAGAATGATGACACAGGTGTGACATCATCATCAGGCCAACCAATTAGAGCAGGTCTTTGGGGTTAAGTTTAATTCTTAAGAGACAAGTGGTGCCTCAAAACGTGTCTCCTTGTTCCCTGTCTCCTCTCTTGTCGTCTTCTTTCCTCTCCTCACTTCCTGTCCACTTTCATCGACTCCTTGCCTCCTCTCCTTGTCTCCTGTAGGAGGCAGTGAAGGATCCTGGGAGAAGGAGAAGCACCTCCTCCCCCCTCCCTCTGCAGGTGTAGCACCCTCTTCAGCGTGTCTCAACCTCAACACTCTGCAGCAGCACAGCTCCCTATTGGCTAACCGTGAGTTACAGCTCTTCTCTGATTGGACACCTAATCAGTGTTAACTTGGCATCATAACACCTCACTACTTTCTATTTTCCCTGCACCTCCTCAGGTCTCGCCGATCTTCCTTTTATGGTCATGCCACACCCCCTGCTTCCTGTGGGCCTCCCTTCTGCCAGCGTTGCCATGGCAATGAACCAGATGAGTCAGCTGAGTGGTTTAGCAAACATGAGCGCCGTGTCGCAGATGAAGACAGAAGACAGCAAGGTGAGAGCCAACACCGCTAATGCTAACACAGAGAATGCTAACAGGGCTAATGCTAACAGGCCTAATGCTAACTCTGTCCAGGAGGAGTCTCCAACAGGAAGTCCCTCCCCTTGCCCCTCCGCCAGTGATGATGAGCTCCACCCCCAGGAACCAACCAGCCAGTCACCTTCCAGAGCATCTTCATCATCATCACCTCCTCCTGCAGCAGACACGCCAGAGTTGGGTCAGTACACAGCACCAGCTTGTGCCTCTTTTATTTTTATTGTAGTTTATTTGGTTCCTATAGTATTTATGTTAATCTGATACAACAAATCTGAGATTAGAATTTCTGTGTCTGGTCCCTGATAAATAATTTCAATGATATCAGTAATAATAATAATAAAAAGAAGATTAAAGTTTATATTCAAGCACGTCTGACTGTGACCACAAACACTACGGACCCTGATTAACACGTTCTGTTCTGATGGAAACGTGTTTCTGCACAGACGGGGAGATCACAGAGAGAGAGAACATGAAAAAGGTGTTGAAGGAAAAAGGTAAGAGTGTGTTTCTGTGTTTATGGGGACAGATGGTACAATCACATGTCCTGAGGGCTTCTGATTTTTATTTATGGACACTCTCTCTCTCTCTGTGGGTTAACGTTCCTTATTCATGCATCGACTGTTCTTACTGCTGTTGGTTTGTTTTTACTTTATTACTGTGCTTCAGGGAGTCCACATTCAAAGAAAATACGTCAGTAATGTTTGTGCCTTTGTGGTTGGACTCCTTCATTCTGTGTCTTTACCTTGTTCCTACCTGCAGATGACAGCCTGATGCCCCTCCCCCTCCTCAAACCAACCTATGAGAAGCTGCCGCTCACCTCTCAGCCACTGTCAATGAACCACTCAAACCCCGCCTTTACTCCGTTTCTACTGGCCGAGGGTTTGTCGTCCATGGAGACGCTGCTCATCAACATACAGGTGATACATTGTCTAAATAATGATGATAATGTAGATTATAATGTAAAGACAGTGATGCAGAGCCTGTAGAAATAATCATTAGAAATAATGCAGAGACGATAATGTAGAGATAATAATGGTAAATGGTCTAGTGGATTTCTGCCTTATCGGCAGCGCTTTTACACTGCCGCTCATTCACACACACACTCACACACCTGACACACCGGGGCCAACTTGGGGTTTAGTGTCTTGCCCTACGACATTTCGACATATGACAAGAGGACCTGGAAATCAAACCACCGACCCTCCAATTGGCAGGCGACTGCTCGACCTCCTGATTCACAGCCGCCGCAATAATGTCGAGATGATAATGTAGAGACAGTAGAAACAGAGACGATAATGCAGATATTTGTCTGTGTTTCTCAGGGTCTCCTGAAGGTGGCGGTGGAGAGCGCTCGTTCTCAGGACAAACAGAACCAGCTGGAGAGGAAAGAGTTAAAACTGGAGCTGGATCGAGAGAGAGACGCCCGACAGACGATACAGAGACAGCTGAGCTCCGAACTACAGAGCAGAGGTGAGACAGGTGACAACTACAGAGCAGAGACAGGAGTGGAGGTGAGACAGGTGACAACTACAGAGGGGAGGTGAGACAGGTGAAAACTACAGAGCGGAGGTGAGACAGGTGAAAACTACAGAGGGGAGGTGAGACAAGTGAAAACTACAGAGCAGAGACAGGAGCAGAGGTGAGACAGGTGAAAACTACAGAGCGGAGGTGAGACAGGTCATAACTACAGAGCGGAGGTGAGACAGGTGACAA
>JAUMHL010000002.1:22899237-22926737 GCA_032362345.1 Sandelia bainsii | reverse complement strand
CTTTATTCTCAGGATATCTAAGAGAATATGTTGGTAATTAGTCATCATTGTAATGCAGTGTGTTTCTTGCTGCTTCCACTGAGTGAGAAATACTGAAAACTCTGGACACTGTGGAACTGTTGTAGTTAGTTTAAGTTAAAATAATCACTTTTTGCATTAGAGAACAAAAGTGAGGATGAGGAGGTGCTGGATGTGTGAAGAGAAGAGGCGTAGCAGCAGAGAGTTGTAATGGGAGGTCCACTCTGAGCACTTCTCAGTTTTCAAACATGTAAAAAAGTATCTTGATAAAGATAAAAGTGAACAAATACTGAGGAGAAGGTGAAACCTAGAACATAAGTTTGTGGAGAAACTACCTCAGGAAACACAGCTAGCTAATCTAGCCTCCCTGCTAACAACAGCAAAGATACAGTCAGCTAGCGTTAGCATTAGCATTAGCAGCACCTGTGACACAGAAGAGGAGCTGGAAACAGGACAACTCCTCCAAACTCGTCCTCATCACTAACAGACTATGGTCAACATGTATGAACAATGTGTAAACCACTTAACTCTTAATAATTCATTATTATTTCTCTGGAATATGACTTTGTCAGTTTGATCAGACATTATCAATAGTTTGATTTAAAAGAAAAGCAGGAATAAAATCACACATTGGTGAGTATGTGATCATTAATGCTTCACCTTAAGTTGACTTAAACAAAGACTTCACTTTATGGGTGATGATTTAATAATGTACTGTGCTGTTTTACTGATGGTCTGATTGGAGCGGTCTCATTTATGGTAACACCACTAAAGACATTTGTTGGAATATGATTTTTGGAATCCGGGTAATTTCTGGTTCATCTCTGGCTTCAAGCTCATCATTGTTGTGACCCTGTAGGATATTAGTCGCCATGTGTTTAATTGTTACATTGTTCATGTGAACCTGGATCTAAAAGGTAATTTCTCCAAAATATTCATGTGATATATGAACTGATTGTTGTCTATGAGGATTCAGCACCGACACGTTGACTCATAACCATTACAAAAACCAGAGCATCATATTACTACGCTGATAAAATCATAATTCTTTTAGTGTTTTAGTTTATTGTTAATCAGTAGCAGCACAGTCTTATAAACAATACATGTTTTACTTGTTTTAAGGTAACAAATAGGGCCTCCAGATTCCTTCAGGTTAGGACGTTTCTGTGCCTGTGCATCATCAGTATGTTCAGAGCAGAGATGGTTTTTGGTTGTGGAGCCTGCAGACGCAGCAGGTAACAGGTTTACAGAGAGCCAACGTCTGTGCTCCCAGACTGCAGCGCTAACAGCCCAGCCGTCGACACAGGCTGTGTGTGTGTGTGTTATAGACACTTCCTCTGTTTGGCCTCTAACATCAGAACACAGTGTCCGTGCTCTCTAACACCATGACGTCTCTTTCTGTGTCTGTCTGTGGCTTGGTAGAAGTGCTGCTGTGTTTGTTTGGTCAGTTTTAGTATTTTGGTGTCAGTCTCTCGCTCTCCGTCCTGGCAGAGACGAGGCATCACGCAGCTCCACACATATGGTCCGTGTGCGGCGTATTGTTGTCAGAGAGCAGCAGATAGATGCTGATGGATCAGCTGCCAGGATTATTTCAGTCTTGGCTCGGACTCCATGTCTATGGTTCGAGCCTTACCTATAGGGAGGCTCTGATGAAATACACTGTACAGATGCACTGTGGGAAATGTAGGATCCAGTGTGTCTGAGTATGACTCATACTAAACAATCATCTCTGACTCCATCTGTGTGGCACAGATGTGTAACTGTGATGAACGATTGTTCATGTACAGATTGTTTTTTTTAATTAATCCATAATTGTTAGTCAAAAACAGTAACTAACTTTCCTCAGGTGTCTTGTTATGTAAGGACACCTGGACAAATTCCATGATGACAAACTGTCCAGGTCCTTCCATCCATCCATTTTCTTAACCGCTTGTCCTCGTAAGGGTCACGGGGGGTGCTGGAGCCTATCCCAGCTGTCATCGGGCGAGAGGCGGGGTACATCCTGGACAGGTCGCCAATCTATCGCAGGGCCGACACAGAGACAAACAACCATGCACACTCACATTCACACCTACGGACAATCTTAGAGTCCTGTCCAGGTCCTGAGACGGCAAAGTAGCCTTCATATCGTCATGCTCCCTCCTCTGTTTATGAGTCATGTATTTGTTTACTTACTGTATGAGAATCGTCTTTAAAATTGGAAAGAAAAATCAAATTTAACTCAATAATAAGTTTATGGGAGGATTCCTGCATTGCTGCTCTCCAGAGGATGAACCCTTTTCAGGGATTTCAGGGACCACATGATCCGAAATTTAGCACCACCCTCAGGACTAAACTTAGATTTTATCCCCACAACTAAAAACCCTGCGAACAGATCAGTCATCGGGATGTTATGTGTTGTAATGAACACTGCAGCCTCTAGGGGGCGCTAACATCACTTTACACTGATACACCTGAGGGAAAGTGGACTACATCAGCGTGTGGATAATGTGATTTCAGCTCACGCTTCATTCTCTGTAAACCCCATTTTCCATTTTCCCTTCAGTGATAATTCGATGTAAATGAATTCAGCTGCTGAGCTGCCGAAGGATTTTCACACAGAATTAAACCTGAGAACTCACAAATTACAGGAAAAATCACAGCAACTGCTGCTTTGTTTCCTTCAGTCTCTCTCTCTCTCTCTATCTCTCACACACACACACACTTGTTGGTGTTGTACTCACTGACTTTTGTTGCTTCAGCTTCACTTTAGAAATCAATTTAGCTGTTTGTTTCTGGGATGTTACCACAGAAATGTTCAACACAGTGAAATATTAACCTTCTTTACATCTACACGTCTGTTTAAATGTTTTCATTTAAGTTCATTTAAAGTTCAGCTGCAGTGAGTCCAGAGTTCCCAGTATCACCACATTCATACATTGATTTCACTGTTTAAAATGTATTTTCTTTCTTCTCTGCTGTTTCAGGAATATAAATCCTACACTGACTGTAAAACAAATACCTGTAAACTCTACTTAAAACTTAAAAAACTCTCCCTGGTGTAAAAACAGCACTAAGAACTCATTAAAAACACAGTGAATTTACCAGGAGAGGTCGTCTGTGAAGCACCATGAACAGATGGAGTGAGACTGTTTCTGCTTTCATTCCCCTCTTTGGAGAAGGGAAACCAAGTTAATTTTCCTTCACAAATGAAAAAATACTTAAATACGACGGTCGTGTGTATGACCAGAGAAAGCAAAGTGAACTGGTCTATAAAAATGTTAACCACCACATTTAACATTGTTTTCATCTGCTATACCTTTTCTGAGAAACCTGTCACAACCTGATTTCTTCTGTACATGTGCAAAGACGTCATTTACGTCTGTGTTCCCACGTTAGCCTGTTAGCTTCCACCAGACCAGCAGCTGTCACTTTGTTGTGTCCATCTGATGATAGTGTGTTTGCCATCAGGACACACTTTGTCCTCTGTTGCTTTTCTTTATTGTCCATTTCCGAACATAAGAAATATTTTAGCTCTGTAAATGATGCTAAGTATCGTAGCAGACGTGAGTATCATAGAAACTAAAACACAGACCGCGCAGATCAGGTAGAGACAACACTTGTTTCCCCAACTGGAGCCATGACAAAGGAAGAAATCGACTACCGATGACGCCCATTCATTTTGGGTTGTTCCACTTCATAGGGATATTTTTACCAACTATCTTTAAGGGGAAACACTTTCAAAAACAAGTTGTATGCATTCATTTAACCCTTTGTTCTTTTTTTCCCAAGCACATGAGCATACAGGCTGTGTACGTCCCCCTCTCTTTTCTCCAGGTCCAGGTCCTCATCCTGGGAGGAGGCTGTGTGACCCAGGTCCTACTGTCTGGCTGCACCAGGAAGCTGCTGACATTCACCCTGATTATGTGTCTGTGTGTCTGCTGTTCTTTTCTCTCTCCTCTTTCCACTCACCCCAACCAGTCGAGGCAGATGCCCGCCCACCATGATCCTGGTTCTGCTGGAGGTTTCGTCTGTTAAAGGGAGTTTTTCCTCTCCACTGTCGCCCAGTGCTGCTCAGGTGAGGCTGTTTTTTTCTCTCTGTATAACTCTATAAGGTTTTGACCTTATTATGTAAAGTGTGATTTGGTGCTATATAAATAAATTGAATTGAATGGGTTAAAAATCTGAACTGACATTAAGGCTTAATGATGTAAAATGGAACAAAAACGTTTAGTTTTTTTAAGCTCCACTTTCCTCTGAGAAAATCTGCCCTTGTTGATTTCAGACATTTTGTTTAACACATCAGAACAAAATGTATTGTCACACAAATAAAAATACAAATTATTATGTGGCTTCAGTTTTTGCTGAGCCATTGTTACGTAAAATACAATCCAGTAAACTGACGCGTGCATTCATCCATTTATCTCCATTTATTATGTATAAGTTTTCAGACTGACAGCGTCTCTACTGGCTTTTCTGCTTTGTCAGAGAGAGAGAGGACAACATACATACCTCCATTCCTATTCTCTGTTCATGTCTCTCACTCTGTCTCTCTCTCTCACTTTGCTGGCTGTGTGTGCAGTGAATTGAAGTGGGAGAAACATTAACGGCAGCGGGAGGATAGAGAGAGAGAGAGGGAGAGGGGGGTGGCTGGAGCCTGCAGAGGAGGGCGTCTGACAGAGATGGGAGTATTTATAGGTGGAGAGATGAGGAGATAGAACGACAGTGAGGAGAGCAGAGAGAGAGACGAGAGAGCGAAGTAAGGATACAAAGATAGAGAGAGGGGGGAGAATCCAGACACAATAAGAAGAAAAGGAAGACAAAGAGGAGGAGAGGGCGAGAGCGAGGGACCATGCTCAGGAGGAAGAGGAGCGTGTCGTTTGGAGGCTTCGGATGGTAAGAGTGTGTGAGTGAATGTGTGTGTCCATCCTTTCATAAATGGCTGAGTGATCTCATCACCCCTCTTTCACTCACACTTTCTGGGGGTGTTTGAGTTAATTTCCTTTCTGAGCTGCACCAACGTTAACATCAGAACCCCCCCCCCCCCCCCCCTCAAAAATTACATTTAAATAAGCTGTGAGGGGAAATCTGACTGTTAACGTGGTCGTAGTTTAAATTTAACTAGTTTTGAATGGGGTTTGGTTGGAAACTTCCTGTGTTGTAGTTGTGTTGTGAGTTAATACGTTTCCTCTGTTGTCTGTGTCTCTTTTTCCAGTTGACTGATGGTGAACAAAATCCTTTTTCTGCTGTAGTTAATAAACAACTGTATTCTGAGAGATTCAGAAGAAATTCAAACAATAATGTGCTGTTTTCTATTTGCTGTTAAAAGAATTCACATGAAGATTTGAAATATTTAAGGTTTACAACAATTCATTGTCCTCAGTCTCATTTCCTTACAGAAGTAATATAAAAACACAAAGAGGCTTTAAATGACCAAAACTGAATATGAAATGCAGATTAAATAAAAGAGACTAAATAGGAGAATAAAAATACAGTTCAGATAAATGTAGGAACAAGTTTGAATAAATTGTTCCAAATATAATTTAACCAGGGACAAAAAGGAAAAGTCTTACAGCACAGACATGTTCCTGCAGAGGACGATGTGCAAGCTCCTCTGTGGTGGTTTCACACTGTCCATCAGTTAATTCAGTAAATTTCATTACCTCCCAGGTTATAGAGAGTCGGGATGGATGCTGCTGGAGGAGGAGGAAAGTCAACCGGACAGTTCTCTGTTAAAACTTTTGTTTTCTGTATGAAAACATTGTACAACACATGTTGGGTTCTACGTTCTTATGTTCTCTGGGACTTTATAAATGTGGTGTTTATCTTAGTATTGGCACGTTTTTAAGGAGGCAGTGAAAAGAACAGAAATGTGATCGGGGCGGGGGTTCCCTCAGACCAGCAAGTCAGTCTATGAGTCCACAAACCACACAGTGCAGTGGTCTTTAAACTGCTTTAAACAGGTGGCTGAAAAGGAACAAATACAGTGGTGTGGTCGAAGATGACTCCGAGGTTTCTGATCTGGGAGGAGGGGGCTGAAAGGGGCTGTTGTCATCCGCCTGGGAAAAGTTGATGGTGGATTTTGTGAGGAATTTTGATCTGCATTCATGCTTTTACTTCATCCAGACAGTTTGTGAAGGCATAAGGTGGATGTATTGGAATGATGTCAGCGTAGCAGTGGAGGCTGAGACCACGTTACCTCAGTAGATGGTGAAGAGGAGAGGACCAGGTATTGAACATTGGGAGACAGCTTGTTTAAACTTCATGGCACCAGGGGCACCAAAGAAACAGTAGGATTCACCCTCTGGGAACCATGAATGTCTGCACTGAATTTTCAAGTTAAAGAAATTGTTGGATATAATGTTGGAAAGCTGCTGAGGTGTTTCAGATGCTGTTCAGTCGTCTGGTCCTATGTGAAAAAGTAATTGCCCCGTAAACCAATAACTGGTTGTTCCACTTGGCGGCAACAATTATAATCAAGCGTTTACAATGACTGTTAATGAGTCTTTCACGTCACTGTGGAGGAATTTTGTCTCACTCTTCTTTGCAGAATAGTTTTAATTCACATTGCAGGGTGGTTTTCGAGCATCAGCATCAATCAGATTTAAGTCTGGACTTTGACTAGGCCACTCTGACCCATTCAGAGGTGGACTATGAATGATTAATGCAGCAACATGGTGTCTGATTCTGACACTGTGGTTCAGCTGCTGTGTTTTGGATCATTGTCCTGCTGCAGAACCCAAGTGCTCTGAGCTTGAGGTCACAAACTGATGGTCGGACATTCTCCTTCAGGATTTTCTGGTAGAGAACAGAATTCATGGTTCCATCAATCACAAGTCGTCCAGGTCCTGAAGCTGCAAAGCAGCCCCAGACCATCACACTACCACCACCATGTTTGACTGTTGGTATGATGATCTTTTTATGAAATGCTGTGTTAGTTTAACACCAGATGTAACAGGACACACAGCTTCAAAAAAATTCAACTTTTTTTTCATCAGTCCACAGAATATTTGTCCAAAAGTCTTGAGGATAATTAAGATGTTTAGAATCAGATATTTATCTAAAATCCAAAAAAATGATATAAAAGCATCCAAGAAGCATTAAAGATGGACTGAAGTCAGACACTTCTCATCCAGTCAAAAAGGTGGTGATGCACCAGTCTTGTAACACATACGTAATGTTTCCTTCGTAATGGTTCGTCCTTTCTCAGTAGTAGCACGAGTTGGTGCACGTTTGGGTTTCAAAGTCTCTTTCCTGGTCCTGGTTCTTTGCAATAATAAACTGTGCATGATTCATATTTACATATTGTTTATTCACTTTAACAAACAGCTTTTCATATTAGAATATTTCAAATCAATAAATAGCTGTATCTGTAAATCTATCAGGAAAATATCCAACAGCGATTGTGAACAGATTATGGAACAGTAGCCCCATGGACTCAGTCCTCCTACGTAGACTGAAAAACACACAACTACAAACAACACGGTTTTATCAGCTTCTTTTTTCAAGAGATGCTTAGTGTGTCTTTGTGGTTGTTTTGAACCTCTTCTGGTGAATTTGTTTCTTCGTGGCTGTGGTTTTTTTCTGTCTCTTTTTTGGTCAAACACTACTTCCTTTACTTAAACACACAACTCTGACTGTACCAATTCAAACTATTTACACGTGTTGATCATCACTTGGGGTGAATTCGCTGCAGCTTGTTTTCTTTCTCTCTCTGTGTGATTGTTGAATGTCGGCTTATTGTTTCTGAGGCACTGACACCAGATCTTTGGAATATTTTCAGATAGAAAACTCTGATATGTGGATGCGGTGTTGACTGGCACAGAGAGGAATGTAAAGTAGCCGCGTCGTTCTCGCCTCAGTAAATCTCATCCGGCCTGTCAAAACTCCCTGTGACCAGAATACACAACGTGTGTGGAAACTCTTTCACAAGCCTCCTTTTCAATCATTCACTCTCTCTGTTTGCTTTAACTAATCTGTGTCCCTGCTCCTCCTCTTCCCCACCTCCTTCCTTCCTTCTGTTCATCCTTATTTCTTTCCCCTCCCTCAACTCCTCACGTTACGTTTCTTCAATTTGTCTTTAAGTTCACCTGCAGCTGCTGGTTTCCTCCATACATAATTCCTTTCGTACCTCCTTCTTTTCCTTTCCTCCTATACATTCTACTTTCCTATTTTCCGTTCACCATTCTCTTCTTCCATTTCTCCTTCTACACATTCATACCTCATTCTTTCCATTCATCTATCTGTTTTCTCCTGTCATTCTTTCCTTCCCTCCACATTCCCTTCTTCTGTGTTCCCTTCTATTGCTTTATACTTCATATTCTTTCCACATTTGTTATTCATCCTTTCCTTCCCGCCCTGCTTCTTCATCTCCTATGTGCACTTGTTTCCTTCCACACTTCTGTGCACAGTAGACTTCCCTCATCGTAATAAAAACAGATGGCAGTTACAGTTTACCTGGTGCCGAGTCCTCGTCATCCCTCCATCCTCCCAGCATTTAGACCAAGTCGACTAATAGAGTTGCGGTTTTTAATAATGCAGGAGCAGCTTCGGGGCAGCTGCAGGAACAGTTTATATTAAACTCTCCAACACTCCACCTCCATGGTTCGCTCCTTCAGCGCTACTCCTCCTCGTTCTTAGATTAATGCAACATCCCATCTGTTAACTCAGCACCTTCATTTCTAAAGCTGATATTATTGTTGTTAATGTCATTGTTGCATATTTTCATATAAATGTGATGGAGGACGAATCTGTAAAACTAATCATTAGTACTAAGTTCCCTACATCTCAGATCCTTGCAGGTGGTTTTTTAAAAGTTTTTGATCGACTGTATAGTTGATTAGATGTTTCCTATTTGTATATAAAGTGTTCAGCTACCTGGTGACAGGTAAACTCACAGGTGTCTGACTGTGTGTTAAACCCTCACTGTTATACTTTTAATCACACGTGGCCCGTGTGTGTCTGTTGAGTCACAGACTCCTCCTCACCCTGTCTGCTGCTCCCTCCTCCACCTCCTCCTTACGAGCTATTAAATCATCTGGAACTGTTGACCTTCTTCATGCATGTTAATTATGAAGAGGTTTAATTCTCCCAGCAGATTCTTAGCGCTCCGTCAAACAGGAGAACCTGTTCCACCTGGTTCAGCTGTGAGTCCCTGACTGGTTTTCTGCCCCTGAAACAGCCTCTGGAGTGTGTAGATCTGAGACTGCAGACTTGGTGTTCTAGGTGGAACATTTGTACCTGAATAGATGGTGGCAGTAGTGCTGCGATTTACTCTTTAAAGCAGTTGGATTTGCTTGATACTGTTCCGTGTTTGTTCTGTGACAAAGTTGTTTCCTGCTCAGTGTATGAAGCAGAATCATCTCTTCTTCACATGTTTTCTGTGCTCAGCCTGGTTGTCAGTCCTCCACACTACACATGCTCAGTATGAGGAGAACTATTATGCAGCTTAATGCAGAACAACACAAAAAGAGCATTCTAGAACGTAGTCTTTGTCTCTCCATCCATCCACACCAAACAACAAAACCTACTGGATTAATATAACCGAATTTATATCACTACGCGTATCAGGGACCATGTATGACAAGACACGTTCACTAATTTCCACCTTCAGTCCTTGTGCAGGCAAACACAAGACACTTGTAGACAACTTCAGTCATGTAAATACCAGTTCACAAAGTCAAACCTTAAATTCAATAGTTTAAAATTCATTAAGTGCAACAACAACACCTCACACTATGTCTGTATAAGCTCCACTCTTTACAGGAAAGTAGAATAGGTGCTTTAGTTTAATGGTTGCTTCTATAATTTCTTTCTTTTGTGAGGTTGTGAAAAAGGTCCCTCTGCTGGTGACTGGAAAAGTCAGAGACCAGTTCTGTTCAGTATCCTGTCCTCCTGTCCCTGAACACAGCATTAATATCTTTATCTAAACAGTCAGACACAGATTGACCATGAGTGGAAATAACAGACACAAATGCACAGATTGGGTCTATGACAGCTCTGGTTTCTTACAATTCATCTTTTTTCATCACAGGAACAAATGTTAAAAGCTACGTTTCCAAATTAACCTGGAGATTATTTCAGTCTTTAAAGCGAGAAGGCAGATTTTGACTCCATCTGATTGGAGTTAAAAGTATTAACATTGGCCTCTGGAGTGTGGTGGGGCGTCCTGACATACGTACTTACAGTACAAGTGAGGAACCAGGTTTTGTGGTTTGACTCAGCTGTCGGCCATCTTTGTGTGATCATGTGATTTCTGTGTGAGCGTGTTTGAATCTTTGTGAGGACCAATCTGAGGTTTAGATTCTGGGAGTCAGGACTCTTCCACACAGGGTTTGGACTCAGGTTAGAATGTGGTTTTATTCAGGGTCAGGGTTGGGGTCAGACATTGATTTGTCAGGTCAGGTGCAGATTGTGTCACTGAGTGTCCTCACTAACGTAGAAGTGCAGGCGTGTGAGCATTTTTAGCAGCAGTGATGTTTTATTTATGGCCTGTGGGAGCTGAGTTTTCACTGAGTCATCACACAAACAGGCTTTTAACGTTAAGGTCTCTCTCACTTTACATTTGTATATGTCCCCCCCGACTGTCTCGCTCTACAACTACGGCACCAACTTTCTCATTTGCTTGTGTCATAATTTCTACAACTTCAAGGTTTTCCAACTACAACACATTACTGTAGATTTTAATGACCTGCTGCACGACTAACCTGTGGAGGACAGTCTCTCTTAACCATGAGGATATAGACTGGTTTTATACAGGTCTGGTTGGTGCAGAACCAAACACACAGCAGACCACCAGTGGAGGACTGTGGATAGGATTATGATCATGAAGCTGACTCACCTGGATCCAAACTGACCTTTGTGTGATCAGAGAGAGACCTGCAGCACCTTTCTGTCCAGTGCACCAAGACTGTTCTCACTGAACATTTGTACCAGACCTTGGACTGGTTTGAGATACAAGAAGAAACACTGATCCTTTATCTGTAGAGACGTTGTGAGATTAGATTTATCTTGTATGTTTGGTGGTGTCGTTTTTTGTTTTAGTTGTATATTGGTTGGATTTTTCTGTTTGTGTTGAGGCCAGCATGGACAAAAGTACCAGAGACATTTCACCTTCTGTACATGACCCATGTTGACAGGGTTACAACATCAGCACCTCAGTTACATATTTGACTTCATTTCCTTTAGTTTTCTTCCTTTTTTCTGACCAGTTCTTCTTCTAAGAAAAATAAGTTTTCACCTGGTTATTGTTTAACATAACTTGGTGTAAATCTCAGGTTTATCAGTGATGTTTATGACAGGAAGTGTGTTTCCCTTCACTAGTTTGGAATTTGTTTATATAAAAAAATGGGCGGAAACGGTGCAAAAAAAGTCTAAATATTACAGATAAAAGACAAAGTGACACAGACTTGGTGAATAAAAGCTGAATGATGGAACTCAAACATCACTTCCAGTGAAGACTTGAACCTTCTTCACATTAATACATGAAACTAACAGAAACGTCACATTTATATTTTCTACATGGTTTAGTTTTCCTGTCTCAGTAGTGGATTTCTTCTGAAAGGTCATTTGACAGATTTAAATTCTGATGAGAAGCAGAGACGCAGCAGACGAACAGTGTATCTGTGTGAAGTGGTTCCTACACGGTGACAGTTTACTTGACATGTTATTGTTTCAGTCAATAGAATCATTATCATGTCATGGAAAATGAGTTTCATATATTCTACAGGTAGAATCAACATAAACAAACCAGGTTTTTATGGTTGTGAATCTGTAAGATCACATTTCTGTTTGTCACACACAGGTTACTAAGGTTAATAGACCTAAATCTTTTCCTCCGCGCCTCAGTAATGTGTTAATGTAATGAATGAATCTCTGGTGTGTTAAAAGCATCTCTGTCTGTGTCTCTCTGCAGGATTGATAAGTCCACAGTCAGCGCTCTGAGAGCTCGGTGAGTAACCGCTCTGACCTGATGGAATGAATCATACAAACATGTTTTCTGTTACGTTCCCGTCCTGTGCGGGAGACGGTAGACGGTAGTGGGAAAGATTCCCGTGTTTACCACTTGTGAGTGTTCATGTCATCAGCACAGCAGCTGTCAGTGTTTGCTGCAGCTTCCCACTCGCTAGTGGAGATTTCAGCAATAACATACAAACGTCAGCTACAGTTAATGACTGATAATATAGCAAAAGACCTTCATCATAATGGTGATAATAATAATTAAACTGAGCCTTTCCTGCTTTCAACACTTATTTTTTGTTACATGTAGAGCTGCAGCAGGTTTTCCTGCGTTCATGCTGTGATTCCCACCACAGAGTCATGTCTGTTTTTAATGCAGCGCTGCCTGAACATCACAGCTTTGCACCATGTGTACAATGAACTGTAGATGATGAAATATCCTAATTCTTTTCATTTTTACACTGAGAAACATCATTTCTCAAGTTTTCGAACTATTTGCCCACACAGTCTTTCACATGGTGATGAACTTCTCCTCATCTTTACTTCTGACAAACTCAGCTTCTTTGATGTCTTTTTTTACCCGGTCATGATACTGACCTGCTGCTAAAAACACAAAACCCCAGTTTTTTGGAAATAGGGTTGTTAAAGTAAAATAAAAACAGTGAATCTCTGAAAATTAGAGATGAAACTATCAGTAATCAAACTGTAAATCTGCAACAATTTTGATAATTGATTTAGTTTTTTTTAATCAAAACCTGAATTAAACCTGAATTTCACTGGTTCCAGCTCCTCAGCTGTGAACATTTGCTGTTTAAACAGCTCCATTAATGCATTTTTCCGTATCTTCAAACTTTTCATTGACTGAATAATTAATTGATAAATTAGTCAGCAGATTACCTGGTAATGAAAACAGTGGTTAGTCGTAGCCTAATGAAAATGCATCATCACACAGACAGACATGGTTAATTTATCATGTGTGTTTCATTTGACGACAGACTGATGATGGTTTTGGCTCACAGCAACAAACAGCTTATTTTTGGAGCATCTGTTAAAAACTCTCCTCTGTCTCCGTCTGAAGCGGCTGAGACGACACACAGCGGTTTCTGTTATTCAGCTGCATGATGGGATGCTGTCTTCATGCTTTCCTGAACAAAGACAAGTGGCCTAGTTTCTGCTCAGGGCATCAGTAACACTGAGGAGACGAATACAAACCTCTAATCTGTTTTAATGGTACATAGTTAGTTTGTTTTTTTTAGGCGGTGCACGAGTTCATTCTGTTGCACAAAAACATGAAAAGTTCAAACATTCATATCAACAGGAATGTTTTTGTATTTATGTCACAGTTACATGTCAGCACAGGGGCCTTCAGTGTGCAGTGATTCTTCAGTTTCATGCTCTTTACCAACAATCTGTCTGTCCGCTCATCGTGAGCTGATGGCAACAAAACACAGTTAAACATGCACAGATCTGCAGTGTGAGTAGCTCCTAGAAGGCTGTGCTAAAACTGGATTATAATACACATCCAGATGATTTACATAATATAATAATAATAATAATGTATGGTTTAAATTTACATAATGAGCACGTTAACAATTAGCATCAATAGCAAGTCAGACGTAACGTTTTGCAGCACCACATCAAACACAACTACAGCAGAGGAAACAGACTTCGACACAACATCGACAACGAAAGTGTCGGTTCTCTCCGATGTAATGTGCGTGCTAACCACAAGCGAAACTTCCATGTGTTATGTCTTGAATTAAATATGCTGCTCAGAAAGTTGCACAGTTATTCCACAATAGCAACAAGCTAAAATAATAAAATTCAGTAGCCAAACTAACTTTGATACAAAGTGAAACTAGCAGCAGCCAACACAAGAGTTGTTTAGAAAGTTAGCTACCTTTGCTAACCTCGAGATGTTTAGCTAGTGACTAAACGTAGCGTGTTGACTTTTCTCGTGATCAAAAACTAAAACTTCATTAACACAACCACACATCAAGCAGGCAACACAACACCAGACAAAGTCAGTTATTACTATTACTTTTAGCTAGCCTGACACTTGTCTGGTCCTATTTAAGACCTATTTAAGCAAAACCACAATGTTCCTCTAACCTTAACCAACCTGCTTTTGTTGCCTGAGTCCAACCACAGACAATGTGCGACAGTCCTGCACATTGTACAACTGCTGTTGTGTCAAAGTCTGTTTCTGATGAGAGGTGTTTCCACTTACCTGCTTTAACCTGAACCTAACCTGAACCTAACCCTTCCCACGAGGACAATGCTACCAACACCCTTGTACAGTTAGGAAACACATTTTGATGGGGGAACAGACTTTGACACAGGACCGCTACCACCCCAGCCACCTCCTTAAAAGTTGCTTTAGTTTAATGTAGCACTTCATTCATTTAAAAACATACTCATTACATTCCCTAAAAAATGTATTGATGTTTGCAGTTAAAATGTGCAGGAATGTAATTTGTAGGTGGAAGAAACTGGCTGATCCAGGAGGGATTAGGGGAAAAGAAACTGCAGCATGTTTTAATACAGAATTCAGGTCTCTGTGTTGAACTTCATGGGAACTTAAGAGTTTGTCAGATGTGCTGAAGTTAAACTGAGAATCTGATCAAAAGGCAGCGTGATACAGTCTGACGGGGAAAAAAGCTCAGTCTGAGTCACTGAATGCTGAATGAGACTCTTTGAAAGGAGCACTGGTGCAGGAAGACACCAGACAGAAACTCCTCATAGTTCAAAAGTTCACATTCAACTTGAGGTTTGTTGTACTGTACGTGATCATTCATATGTTCCATCACTGCACAGTGATCCCTCAAACACAGGGACATCCTGTAGTTAAACATGTTCAGCCATGATGTGACTCTGACTCCTGTTTACTTAGAATAACAATCTGACGTCTGACACTCTGACGCCTTAGTTCTGATGTTACCCACTATCACTCTCATCTATAAATCTGCAAAGTTCTTCTGGAAACATGAGGCGAAGTCATGTTGAGCTGCAGTGGATAAAACCCAGGGAGACGCGGTCAGTGACACTAATTATCTTCAGTTTCTGACCTAGAAATAGACCATAGATAGCTTGGTGCCATTGCAGGAGATGGCAGCTATCGTTTTGGTACCTGATTCCAAAATGGGTGCAATTTCAGAAAATATCTGCCTCCATACGTGGGGGTGCTCCTATGGGTCACATGAGAGGTAAACGACATAAACTACATATATAAACAACATATATGAACAATATTTATAAGCTTTAAAGTTGGAGAACTTGTCTCTTCAGTTTCCATGTCAGAACGTCTCATGTTATTCAGACTTTCTGATTATTGACTAATGTCGTGATTATGTCTTTATTATTAGGCGACATTGGCTCAGTTGGAAGGGCAGTCGCCTACAAACCCAGGGTTGGCAGTTCGACTCCTGTTCCCCCTGCTACCTGGCCACATAGACAAGAAACTGAATCCTGAACCCTTGGCGCCTTAAGGTGGCTGCCTGTCCACAACAGTTTCCCCATGGGGATTAATGCAGTATCAGTTATTATTATTATTATGAATGTCAGGTTTACTGATTTTGTTTATATGACCAGAATCAACAGTATGATGTTGGCATATGATAATAATTGTGTCACACATCTATGACACAATAATCTGCTCTTTTCCCTCCAGCAGTTTTTCTCTGGATTCACACTTTATCATCTGTCCATCAAATCTCTGTGGCTCAGCTGTGTGAACAGGACAAATGCAAAGTGTTTGTGCTGCTGGTGTGTATTTAAATCACAATTAAATTATAGTTTGTGTATTTCTGTTTTATGTTACTTTTATTTTGACTCCACTACAAATCAGAGGAAAATATTGTGCTTTTAAACTACATTTATTTTAACTGCATTAGTTACTAGTTACTTTTTGAAGGTTTAGATTTATAGAAAAATGCTGATGTATCATTAATGGATTAATCCTCCTGTCACTATATAAGGTGATAAAATCAGCTGCACATTTATCAACTGCCACTTGTAGTGGAGTATTTTTCTAGGCAAATACTTGCACTTTTACTTGTGTATTGTTTGTGTACTTTAAACACCCCTGAAAGTTTGTGAACTATTTAAAATTTTCTTTATTTCTACATTAAAATTGTGTAAAATTCGATCCTAAAACTAGATAAAGGCAACACAATTAAACAAACAAGACAAGGTAATTAAGTATGTCAACCTGTGCTTTGGCTTGGTGGGATTTTAGTCGGTTCTTTCTTATGGAGCTTCAGCTCAGGGATGATTGTTGACTTCCTGCATTAGGTCCTTCCACAGTCTTTCTATGGGATAAAGGTCATGACTTTAACTCGGCCATTCAAAACATTTAAGGTTTTCTGCTTTAACAATTCCTTGCTAGAACATCCTGTGTATTTGGGGTCAGTGGGCCTGTTTACATGCACATCAAAATTCCAATAACTGGGAGTAATCAGATGCGCTTCAGAAATGCGATAATTGAAAAACCCTGGTTTACATGTTCAGTCCATTATCGAATTCTTTTCAGATGTACGTACGTACGTAGTGACGTAAGACTCAACTTTGTGTTATTTTCTAAACATCCAGTCTTGTTTTGTGGAACATGACGACGCCTACGGTCTTAACGTGAGCTGTAATGTGGGAGCTAATAGGCTGCAAAATATGGTTTCTGTTTACGTTGTGGAAAAGTAGAAGTTTAGAGGGAAAATATTCTGTTTTCAGCTGTAATCTGCCCCCTGGTGGATTCACTGTGTTATCTTCCAGAAGAATGCAAGCTAGTATGTGTATGATGGCACTGCAATGTGTATTTGCTGGTAACCAGCAGGTGTATTAGTGACCTAACTACTACATTCCTTTACTGTGTAGAAATTCGGATTGTTGGCAGCAGCAGAATCATTCCCTCCTGTCTCCGCTCTGGTTTTCATTTTTTCACCTCCCTCCTTTTCTCTCGGTTTTCCTCTTTTCCTCCATCTGCCTCATCTTTCTCTTTGAGTGATTAAGGCGCTATAATCCTGATGGTCCTCACGTTATGAGAGAGAGAGGGGAGATGGAGATAAATGGAGAGAGAGGGAGAGACGAGTGCTGTTGCATTAGATTTGAGCGAGATGCTCAGTAACCGGCAGCAACACGACGATGCCGCACGTCCACTGGTGAGTCTGGCATTTCCCCTCATCCTCTGTCTGTGTGTGCGTATTTATTAGTCATTACTCAGGCACACTGTGCGAACTCGACTGCCTTTTGGGGACAAAAAGCAAGCCCCCTTAACATGAACCGTTCCATTTTTGGTTTGAGGTTTAGGTTCATGGTTAGGAAAGTCTGCAGGGAATGAATGCAAGTCAATGTAAGTCTGGTTTCATAGAAACGTGATTCTGTGTGTGGGCTGCATAGTTTCTGAAATCTTTACATGAGGTTTTATTCCAACGATTGAAGCCTTTGGTTGATTTTTAACAGTAAATAAATGTTTATACGCGTTGTGTGTGTTTCTGTGTGTAAATGCTGCCACTAGCGTCACTGACAGTGTCCTGTGAAACAGCTGTTGTTTCACTCTGAACAACTGAGCGACAACAGCGACGTGACTCTGTCAGGTGGAAAATAAAACATCTGCACAGCAACATGCTCACAGCTGGAAGGTAAATAGACGTCAAGACTCGTGTTTAATGAGGGACAAAATAAATTAATACTTTTATCCATATTTTGACTTAAATATTCAAACAATGCTGAGTTCTAACACACAGTGAGGAGAGATAGATAAACATTCATATCAATGCACAGATTTCTGCATTAAATCCCTCATGAAAAGCAGTGTTGTTATTTCTGCAGCTCAACATATTAGTCAGATCACATAACCCCAACAAGCATTAAGCCTGGTGTGTGTGTGTGTGTGCGGCTAAAGGGCAGACGGTCCGTCTGTCCAGAAACAGAAGCCAACAGCATCTCTCATCTCCCTGCTGCTGCTGTTATTTATGATGTTGTTGTCGTGTTTCATTTTTACGCTGCTGTTGACAGCACGGACTCTTTTGCCTCTTGAAGAACATAATTAGCTTCCCAAATAAAGCAAAAGAAAAATGACGTGTGGCTGCGGAGGACGCCCCTGCAGGCAGAGGAAAAAGCACCGATTTCTAGAAAGATTCATTAATGTTGGTGCAGAGCAGCTTGAGCCTTGAGCTGTGAACATGTACGATGATAAAATAGTAACATGTCCTGAAAAGTGACAACACACAACAGTCTGAGCCAGTAGGGGGTCGAGTGAGTGGCCGACCCAGGACCCGCACTCATAAGACCTTTTAACTAAAGCAGTCTCTAGAGGAGGGCTAATATTTAGACTGATTCTTTTATGTTCAAAAGCTTTGGTCCATTCTGAATGAGTGCTGTTGATAAAATACTCCTGTGAAAAAGTATTTGCCCCCTTCCTGATTTTTTTTATGTTGTTGCATATTTGTCACTTAAATGATTCAGATCATCAATCTAATTTTTAATATAACGCAAAGATAACCTGGGTAAACACAAAATACAGTTTTTAAATGATGATTTTATTATTAAAGGAAATAATCTGTCCAAACCTTCCTGGCTCTGTGTGAAAAGATAATTGTCCCTTAAACCTAATAACTGGTTGTGCCGCCCCAACAGAATTCATGGTTCCATCAATCACAGCAAGTCGTCCAGGTCCTGAAGCAGCAAAGCAGCCCCAGACCATCACACTACCACCACCATGTCTGACTGCTGGTATCATGTTCTTTTTATGAAATGCTGTGTTAGTTTTACACCAGATGTAACAGGACACACAGCTTCCAAAAAGTTCAACTTTTGTCTCATCAGTCCACAGAATATTTGTTCAAAAGTCTTGATGATAATCAAGATGTTTTTTTGACAATCTGAGATGACTCTTTATGTTCTTTTTGGTCAGCAGTGGTTTTCACCTTGGAAATCTCCCATGATGCCATTTTTGTCCTTTGTCTCTTTCTTATTGTTGAATCATGAACACTGACCTTAACTGAGGCAAGTGAGTCCTGCAGTTCTTCAGATGTGGTTCAGGGTTCTTTTGTGACCTCCTGGATGAGTCGTCGTTGTGCTCTTGGAGTCATTTTTGTAGGTCCGTCACTCTTTTGAAGGTTCACCACTGTTCCAAGTTTTCTCCATTTGTGGATATTGGTTCTCACTGTGCTTCTCTGGAGTCCCAAAGCTTTAGAAGTGTCTTTGTTTCTTTCTTTAGATCTTTTAGCTTCACTTTGTCAGACAGCTTCTATCTAAGTGGTTACTGGATTCAACAGGTCTGGCAGTGATCAGGTCTGGTTGTGGCAAGTGAAACTGAACTCAGCTTTGTGGTTCATCACAGTTCATTAATGAATTAGCAAGGGATAATCATCATTATTCGAGTTATCTTTGTGTAATATTGAAATGTGTTTGATGATCTGAATCATTTAAGTGACAAATCTGCACAAATGGTATTAGTATAATAGGATAAATCATTTTAAGACTCTTAATATCTCAGCTAACTAATTTCTTAATTATAACGGATTTATACACAGTCAGATCAGCTCTTTGCGTCTGATTTCTATTACCTCTCTCAGTTACCTGCTCAAGCTCACACAGTCCATCATGCAGGTCATGGTTCTTCCAGTGGTGCTGTTCAGCGACATCTGGACTCGCTGGAAGTTCTTGAAGATGTCTGTCTCGTCTGAAAGGTTCTGACCAACAGAGTTGTGAAGATGTTTTAGTGTACATGCACATACGTCTCCCCGGAGATTTTCAGAATCAAAATCAGAAATACTTTATCAATGCCTGAGGACATTTTGACCGAAGGGTTGAGTTGAGATTGCTCTTTCCAAGGTTGTCAACCTCACAGAATGTGGCTCGAGCCCAGAGGAGTTTGTCGCTTCACATATGATGTAGCTGAGCTGCCAGGGCTCATCGTAGAAGAACCGTCCTTCTGCCTTATCTGGTTTAAATTTATCTCAAACTTTGATAGTTGCTGGCTTTCTCTCTTTTCTTTTTTCTCTTGCTGAGAAAATGAATTATGATCATTCACCCATGAATGTGTTGATGCTTAGAGGCAGAGGATGCAGTACAGATCTGAATAAGGTGCCACTTTAGCCAGTCCCACACAAATGTTTTGTAATGTGAAAGGTGTATTTATGCTGTTTACCTGACATTTGTATGGGTGGAAGATTAAATAGTTGCAGTGATAATTTAGCAGATCTGTTAGATTATGTCTGAGTATTAAAAACATCTCTGCAGTTATTTGGTGTCTGATAAAAACTCAAACTGTGTCCTGGATCATATTGCATCATTCCACTAATACTTGAAGCAACACATCCCCACCATCGACTTAGAGAACCAGGGTCACATTAGTAACCAAGCAACAAATCTTACGTTATTTTAATTTTAATTTTATTATAACAAGTCAATAGGAAGTTGTTACATGTATGGGACCCTCATACAAAGGTACAAACATTAAGAAACTGGGGAAGTTTTCTGACCTATGTTTGATAGAACTGTTCATTTGGACCCACACTGGACCGGGCAGATGGGGTGAAAACATCGGTGATTAACAATACGAATGACTGCATAAATAAAACGCTTCACACCCCGTCTCCAGGTTCTCCGCCTCTGACACTAGCTTTAGAGGCAGCTTAAAGGAGGGTCAACAATGACCCCCCAGGCCAGTTTGGTACCTTTTATACAGAATGGTGATACACAGTATTAGTGCAGTAAACCCACTTTGAATGGGCAGTGTAAAAGGAGCTAGTGCTCCAAAGTCAGACTTTGAACAGAACGTGTTGGAGGATTTATGTAAAATGTAAATTGAAGATGCTTCATTGTTCATCCTCTAAACTGTTGCCGCCTACTCACATTCAATCTCTTAACTCTTATCAGGCCTTCAGCATTAGAAGCATTAAAGACTAACTATCTAGCTTCATTTCCCAGATGCAAACAAAGATGAAATCCTGACTGTGTTGCATTATTTCTCTAATACGCTTCAAGTCTTAACAGGTTGATTTTAATAGAAACCACTGCCTGGAAGGAATAAAATAAAAATAATTAGTTTTTAATGTGGAACACCATTATACTCATTAACAAAATAACAGCTTTAATTGTTAAACTGAATCCTTCACTGAAGTTTTACTCTTCTGCTGTTGTCATGTTTCTGCTTCAGGAACCTTCAGGGTTAAATTTCAATTTGAATGAACAGCTTTGATGTTCCCTCAGAGCCCAGCAGGCCTCCAGGTTCACAAAAACATGTTTCATTACTTTACACGCCAGAAAATTACCTGCACCTGTGCCAACCGAGTACAGATGAAAGAGAAAAAATGTCCTAGTGTATCTATCACACTCCTTTAACTGCTGGGTGTAGAGACTAAATAGATTTAAATGAAGCAACAGTACATGTTTAAACATTGCTGTTCCTGAACCTTTGGTCCGACTCGCCCTGCAACTTTTTGACTCCTGGAAACATTATACAGGGACAAATATTTGCCCTGAAAACTCAGGTTTCTGAGTTTGTTGAAAGGTTCTTGGGAGAAGTTGCTGTTATGGAAACTGTATTATGTTTCTTTGTGGTTGTTTGTGATGTTTCCTGAGGTGTTCTGCATTGTCGCCATGGCCCCGAGAAGTATTTGACAGCAGCGTATCATGTTAACAATCAGATGATGTTATCAGCCCTGACATCTGTCACTGTCAGCGGCGATAATGAGACAGCTGAGAGTCGGGTTAAAAGTGAAACTGATTTTATTTTAAACTGAAGCTCAGGAGGTTTACATCACACACACACATGCACACACATCACACACGCACACACACACATCACACACACACATGCACACACATAACACACGCACACACGCACACACACACATCACACACACACATGCACACATGCACACACATAACACACACACACACGCACACACACACATCACACACGCACATGCACACACGCACACACACACAATAATATTGATTCACATATTTAAATACAAGACATCAACTCTAAAAGTTGCACATTTCTAAGTGGACTTCTGTATTGTCACATTACTGCACTGTGGATGAAAGTAAAAGCACCTGCTGCAAACATATATACACATATATATTCTGGTATAGATTTCTATTCTTATATTTAAACTCAAGAAATCAATTCTAAAAGTTGCTAAATCCTTAGTGGACTTCTGTATTGGTACGCTGCACCACTCTTGATGCATGTACAACCCTTTTATCCAAACGTGCCCACACACAGCTGACCTTTTCTCCCTCAGCAGGTGTTGTGTATCATGGTTTCTCTCCGTTCTTGTCTTCCAGTCGTCTCTTACTGACCTTTTTGTTCATTCCTGGACGCTTGAATCTCTCCCGCGGGAGTCAGAAACGAGTCTGTGTTAAATGCTAGATTTGTGTTCATGAATAAAAACAAAAACTGAGGACAGAAAGTTGTCATCCTCAGGTCGATGCAGGTTATTTTGTATATTAGAAGAACACACACGAACATTAGGAAGTCCGGAATTCACACTACTGTCGAGCTCTGCTCTTCTTCACTCTCCCCATTATATTCTTGTTTTCTTTCACAGGATTTTATGCAGCATCCCTTGATTTTTGTCTCTGTCTCTCACACACAGTTACACAAGGTCATCAACCTCCCTGTGTGGCCACTGGCCCTGTGGCTGTTCCCGTTTTATCTGTTCTCACTGAAAATGTCAGATTGCTGAAGTTAATTTGGATTCATAAAGTGATGCTACAGGAAGAGGAGGAGGAGGAAAGTTAGGAGTATTAGAAGGATGATGGGAGAGAAGGATTCGATTAGATGTTCACCGTGCAGCTATGATACTGAAATGTAGGGAGAAATAATGGTAAGGAAATACACACAGACACTAGAACCAACAGTAAATGACCTCTACACACAGTTAATGTAATGGATTATCAGATCTGTCTGTACGACTGAGCTCTGTTGTTCAAAAATGATTAAAAACACATCAGCCAGACACAGACACGCATGTTTCTTCAGTCCAAAACACTCGGGTGATACATTTTAAGCAATTATTACCATAAATGCTCTGAATCGCCATCACTTTGTACAGCGGTCTGAAGAAAGTCAGCATCATTTGGGGCAATTTAACTTTCTTTAATGTCAAAGCTGAGCAGAAAACCTTCCGGTAGCAGCTTCTCATGCTGTAAATCATATCAACTGTCACCAATCGCAGTAAATTACCTGTAATTTACTGTCAAAACAAGATAAATCTCAGCCAAAGTTCATTCACTCTGTAAGAACATCAAGTTGCTTATAAAAGGCTAAAATCATCATATTATGCTCATCTGTCCAGTCTCATCATCTAATCAGTTCATCCTTGAGTCTAAGTGGACGTTTGTGCCTGATGTTCAGGCCTCTCCTAACTAGAGCTTTGAGAATGGGACAGACATGAGGGTGCAATGTCTTTGACCTTTGACCACTCAAATCTCATCAGTTCATCTTTGAGTTCAAGTTGACGTTTGTACCAATTTGTAAGAAATTCCTTCACATTTCTGAGATATGTTCATGAAACAGGAACGAACAGGAAAACATAATGCTTTCAGCCGCAGCTGCCGCGCTTCACCAACCTTCTCTCTATAGTTCAGTGTTTAATCTCTAAACTCTGCAGTGTCCAGTTCTTTCTGTCCTTTAAGAGGACCGGGAGAACTGTCTCTTACTACAGACATGTAATAACAGCTTCTCCTGTCACGCTGTGACATTTGGGTCTCATGGGAAATTGTGTTCTTTTAAAATTATTACAAACCTAAATAATGGATAAACAACAATGTTAGATCCATCCATCCATCAACTGCTTTTCCTGTTAGAGGTCGCAGAGGAGCTGGAGTCAAACCAAGCTGTCACTGGGCAAGAGGCAATATTAAATAGTAAAAAACTAATGTAAAACACCAAAAATGTGAAACAACATACTGTTGAAAAAAGGCTGCATTATTGAATAAATATTTAATCAAAATTTAATATCTCATCTTATCTCCTGTGTAGATATACGCTCAGTATCAAATTAAAATCTGTACGTGCTTGATGATACAGATCAATGATCAGTCTCCATACGTCCTTTGACCTTGTTGACAAAGTAAAATTAAACCTCATCACACACATTAAAAGTTCAAGCTCAAGTCATCAATAGTCAAGTCAAAGTTTGAGTTAGCCAACAATAATGAAATCTGAGAGATCATACAAGTCTGCACAAGTCATCAATATTCACGCACGCTGAGAATGACTGTTGTATTTTTATGATGAATTTACTGATATTCCAGCACGAGTCAGTTTTATTAAAGTGTATGTACGTATCACTCATCAGTATCTAAGCTGAATCATCGCTTCAAGTCGTTTCTGATGTTCCGGTACGAGCCACCTGTTTCCAGGTTTAAGTCAGTGATATCTCTAAATCTGAGTCATCGGTGTTTGAGTCGTCAGTATTCACGGGACTCATCAGTTTGCCTCAGATCTTAGTCGTCAGGTGAAAGTGTGCGAGTGAGTCTGAGTTTGAAACTGACGTATGACTCGTATATTCAAGCACGAGTCGTCAGTATCTAGGTCGGTGTCAAATCATCAGTTATCAGCTAAAGTCTGAGTCGACCGTGAATCTCTGACAGCAAACCAACAACATGATCAGCTGCTGACAAGTTTCATCTAGGTCGTCTTCTTAATGGACACCTGAGGAAACCATGGAAACCAGGCCGTTCTTCTGGCTGGTTGGTGCGGATGATTACAGTGTGTGTGTGTTTAATGTGAAGTCATCCACGGCTCCTGACAGATTGAAGCTCTATCTTTAGAGACAGACTCATTGCTCCTGTGTGACAAATCTAATGATGATGTGTGGCGCTGATATAAATCAGGACACACAGAAGATGCTCTGTGTTTTATTATCTAGTGTGATGAAGGTGATACGGAGGACAGAGCGTTTTCAAAATCTGAACATAAAACGTTCTTCAGCAATTTGATTATTAATGAATCAGTGAAGTCATTAGTTTTTCACCCGTTCCAGATTAAATGTGATTATTTGTCAGTTTTTGTAGTTTTCTGTGAAAATACACCCACATTTTTACTGTTGATCAGACTTAACAGCTAACTGAATATGTCCACTTGTACTTCAGGGCATAAAGTCAAATATTTTCACTACTTTCTAATATTTTATTCACAGAACAGTTGACTGTTAAAGGAAGTGATTGTCGGGCATATTTATAATGAAACAATTGTTGGTTCCATCCTTGCAGTTCTCCTGTGATGGAATAACACAATCTTACCCAGTCTGACACAGGGAAACTGAAGCAATTTTATAATAAACAATGATAAATATTCAACTAATCTAATCAGCCCAACATACACTACCCTCTGCCAGTGTGGGAACAGCACGACTGTACATTGAAGACATTTGGGCTTAAGGTGAAACAATGGATATGAGTCACTAACAAGCTTTTACCTGTGAAGACTTGTTGTTAAAAAAGGATAAATCAGCATGAAAACCAGAGAGCTGTCGCTGAGCCGATACGATAATTTGAGATGATCTGAAAAAGAAAGAAACCACTGGTGCACTGAGCAACAGATGACAGAAGCCACACAGCAAGTAGCAAATCTCTAACTGTTCTGTGATTAATTAGATTTTATTGACGTTTCTCTTCAAATATGTTAATAAATAATGATTTAACGCCTTCTCTGAATCTGGGAGGTGATTTACATGATTAGTGATTAGTTATGACTTGTTTCCAGCAAACAGGAGCTCCTGACCAACTCCAATGTTGCTGTGGCAGACTGCCCCCCCTCTCCGCCCCGCACAGCACCCCCCACCATGAAGGTAGCACACACACACACGCACACACCTTTATATTACTGCTGTATGTGTGTACATGTGACAGCCGCCCTGGACAGTTTTGTTGCCACTGAGTCAGTGAGTCACACTGTGGGTTTCAGCTTTCAATTTGTTTTCATTCTGGAAAATTAAGAAACTGAATTTGCTATGAACAGTTACCGTTAACTATGCACCATTAGATGTACAGACAGCTGTCACTGGATTAATGTGATGATGGAGGAAACTTAAAAACATGAGGATTCTCAGGGAAGTTCTGCAGCATCTTTTTTTTCTCTGATTTCTAAGCGTGTTGCCAGATTTACGATTATTTCAAAGTATTTCGAGTATTTCAAAGTTTATTTGTTCTCTTTGAGCTGTGCATAAAAGAAAAAAACATAGGCCACTCGTTGACCTTTCACACATCCAAAAAATTAATTAAACAACAACCAGCCCAATTCAGACTCTTCTAACAATCCAGACTACGTTTTTGAGTTAGTCCAACTTCTGTTGCCTTTTTTCTTTTTCTTGTTTTAGGCAAAAATCAAAGAGTGAGTGTCGTCAAATGAGCTTCTGGATTTTTGGATCAGTCAGCAAGATCTTTTACCCCTTTTCCACCAAACCAGTTCAAGTGCTGGTTCAAAGCCAGCACTTAATTTTGAACCAGTTCTTTGTGTTTCTACAGCCAAAAAACTGGATCACTTAATTTGTCTCTTAATCTTTGCTTATCTAGAACCAAGAACTGTATGTGTCAGGGGCTGATCAACAAGATCAACTACAATGTTGTTGTAAAGATAAAAATCATTTATCAGATTTGTTTAACTCGTTGAACCCAGTGTAGTTGGTGCTAGTTAGCGAGCTAAAGGCTAAAGATAACAGAGGCTAACAGTGACATCGTACTTCGTGTGTTATCTATAGCTGAAAGGTCGCTGAGAGAGAGGAATGCAGATGTATATGTGGTGACGTAGAACAGCAAACTGGTTCTTAGAAGATTTGCAAGCTGAACTAACTCTGAAGCAGAATCAGCACCAGCCCAGAACTTAAACTTAATATGTGTTGGTTAAAAAGGGGCATCTGTGACTCAAATGTAAGGTGAACTGGGGCCAGTATTCACCTGTCCCTATCTTTACCTCTGCTCTCCCTCTGAGGTTCTGGGATATAACAGAACCTCTAAAAGTAGCCGAGACTGTAACAACCCATTCAAACCAACATTTATCTGCTATAAAGAAAGAAAACACTGTTCACTGGAGTATTTCTGTACGTCTCTGTCCTGACGTCGAGCTGCTCTTTACCTACAGAAGTGAGTAAAATGTCCTCGTGTCCAGGTTTAGTCCAACATTAACACACATCTCTCTCTCTCTGTCTCTCCAGTCAGCTCATTTCTTTGACATGATGGAAAGAATGGAGGTAAGAACTGAATCTGTTTTTCATAAATTCCTACTTCTGTGAAAGCTGTTTAGATTTATCATGTCTGACAAATAACAGACGTTGGATTCGTCCAGTTTTCATTTAGCTTCAAGGTGAATAAAGAAAAAAAACGCATGCAGAATAAAATGGAGTTTGTGCTGAAACACAGCAGCAACACTGATGCATGAAAAGAGGAGGAACAACACAGACACAAACATCATACTGCATCTGTTTCAGACAGAGATCATATTTGTTTGTTTACAATTATAGGCCAGTGTCAATACTTTCCCAGTTCTCTAAAATATTAGAAAAACTCTTTATAAAACGATTTGACAGTTT